>JANHGL010007319.1:0-15401 GCA_024611195.1 Ceyx melanurus | reverse complement strand
CATGTACCTGCTCTGGCCAGCTGAGACCACTCAGCCTCTCCCTGCCCCCCCTGTGATCCTCTTTCAGCTTCCTTCCTTTGATCCTCTTTCAGCTTCCTTCCTGTACTCCATCTGGGCCTGGCAACTCTTCCCTGCTTGTCTCAATGGGGCTTTATATTTTGGAAACACAGGAGGGAAATCCCAAAAGAAAGTAAGCCAAGGAGAGGAGAAGCCAAGTACTGAATGTAAGGGGAGTGTTAACCAAGGTTGCAGCTCTTGTCCCAGTCCTCAAAATTTGCACATCTTACCAGGTGCTTTGTGTCCTCTACCACTGACTCCACTCTTCATCTGCACTGGACTGATCCAGTGAGACCCATTGCTGCCAACGCAAGCAGCCTTTCTTGTTCTGTATTAGCTTTGTTTTCCAGCATTTCTTTTCCACGTTATGTCACATTAGCAAAAATCTCCTTGGACACATACTTCCTGCTTCCTTCTGTCACAGAAATAGCTCTGTGGAGGGATGGACATTTCTCTGCTGCTAGAATCGATATGGGGACCTAGCCCCAAGCTCCTCTTCAGCTTTGAAATCCCTATGGAAAAGCCAGTTACTCACTGACCACACACAACACTGGTGAGCACCACAAGTGGCCTATCCCCTGTCCCATGAGAACCAGCTGTGACCATCAGCTCATCTCTGAGCAGATCCTGAGGATCTCTCATAAGGCAAAATCATTGTAGATGATGAGAAGCATCATCATTGTTCCTTTTGGTGTGTGCCTTCCTTTCTAAAGACCTCTGAAGCCAGCAAAGCCACTCTGAATTAATGGTAGTGCAGTCAATTGCAGAAGGGCAGAAGAGTACTATCTGAAGAGTCAATGGATTACCTTCTCAATAGTTTACATGTTAAGGGCTAAATGAGGCACAAAAAGCCCACAAAAGGCATGGTGGCCAGCCTGGGGCATAGTCATGGTACTCTGACTTATGTTTGCAATCCTCACTAGTTCAGCAAGAGCAGTGAGGATCCTGTGTGTCCCCAGTGGATCTGGGCAGGAGGGATGATGTCGTATTATATTGTAGGATGTCTGAGTGGTCAGTGCCAAAGGGCTCCTGGGGAACAGACTTGGTCACCTTTCATAGTTCACACTTGGAAACAAAGCAAATCAGTGCTTTATAGACACCGACGTGGTGAGCAATGCCAGGGATCAGTATGTGCCAGTTATCATTAAAGCATATACAGTGGCCTGGTATTTTATTCAGAAATTTATCTGCATCTGGAAGGGCCCCATGGCACTGGAGGTCCATGTCTGGCCATGATGGTGCTTTGCCTGGGCGTGGTGCTAGACTACTCCTTAGGAAGGAGGCTCCCCAGGGAGGACAACAGCAGTTGTACCTTGTGCTAAGCTAAAGAGGTGCCTAAACTCATGCTGGCCTGCAAATTACTGGGGGCACCTTCTGGGTTGTGGTCTTTGTTTTAACTAGCTATTATAAGAGCTGAGCATCTGGGATTCCCTTTGACCCTGGAATGCTTCAGATGGAGGCCAGCCCTGGCCAGCACTTCATTGTTAATCAATTCATTGCTTTAGTCATGTGATACTTGTGCAGCAGCAAAAAGACAGACCCACCTTTGTGAAACAAAAACAACTTTGAATGTCCTGTACTGAGATGTCCAGGCTTCTCTATTGATTCTGACAGCTTTCCCAAGCACCTGAAGCAGTAGAAGGAAATAGTTTTTTGTTTTATTGATATAGAGAAAAATCAGTATCTTCATGCAGATCAGATCTTTTTTTCCTTTTGATTAAATGATACTGCATCCAGAAAAGTCATTAGAGTTCCAAATACTTTGCAATTAATCATGGAGAGTAAATGAATAATAGATTTAACATTGAGAGCTTTGTTTTTTTTGTTTTGTTTTTGTTGTTTTGTTGGGGTTTTTTTCTGGCAGTGTATTCTCCTGCCAATTTATGTTCCCAGTAACTATTCAATAAAGAATAAAATGTTATATTTGGTCTGTTTTAGCATGTGCCTCAACCTTCATAAATATCAATACAGATACAGCCAAGCTAATCTCCTTTCTGATTACGAGCTCTAGCTGACAATATATGTAGCAATGAAAGTTTTCAGCAGAAAACAGTGATGGATAAAACTTTCTGATTTGTCTGTTGATACAGTTTGGCCAGGCATAGTTTAGGGACAGCTTTTTGGATGAGAAAGAGTATTCATGGAGGTGGCATGGAGATATTATATAGCCTACACTGAAAGCCATACTTGCTTTTTGTCAGTAGTGTGTGTTTATGTGTGTCAAAAACTGCTTATGAGCACATGTTCAAAAGCCCACAGAGGTATAGGTGCTGTTGGGTGAATATATATTTGTGTCCATATGTAAACTATTGAAAACATTGGAAAGGAAACACAGAGAACTTTACAAATAAGCACATAAAAACTAGAAAACTTGCTCAGTGCTGTATAACTGACATATAGATTTGACTTCTGTGTATTAGAGAGCTCAACTTCTGGACAAAGGTCTCCCTCCTGTTGGGCCATTTGACAGTTGTTGAGCTAAATGTAAGTGAAGAAGGCTGCAGGAGGTGAGGGTACAAAAGAGGTCTGAGCCTCCCACTCCATGCTCTGCATCTCCATGTGCAGTAGTTGCGTGACCTCATGCCACTGGGTCAGCGCACCGGCCTGAGAGAATGTTGGGTCTCTTTTGGTCAGTTACTCTTCTCTGAGCTTGACAAGCTGGAACGGTGAATGGGAGAGAAGAGGGAACAGGACCACTGTTTTGAAAAGAGCCTACAGCTGGACTGGGTTTAATGACTGCAAAGCCGTAGCCTTGAAAGAGAATGTCACTCATGTCTAATAGAGCATGAAGTCATGTGGCAGCTTTTTTCTTCATTAACATGATCTCTCTACCCCAGCCAATTCCCCTGTCTCAATTTACAGAAACATCAGTGTACTGAGATTTTTACTCATCCGTGAAATGCAGTCTTTGGCCTCTGGTTCATGTGAGTTAGTTCCTGTGCAGGTGCATGTGCAGGCACAGGACTGTGCACTGGGAACAGGGCTGTTGAACCAGTGTTTGTTCTTGTCCTTTGTTTTCCTTGATAACAAGATATTACATATAATTACTGGATGAGATAAAGAAGCAGATCAGAGAAAATGCTAGAAATAATGGAAAAGGTGTCCTCAGCTTAAGACAGAAGAGTGAATATTTAGACATCTGATGGGTATTTATATCAGAGAAAACTGTTAAAGGGCTCAAGAAGAGCCTTTTAGCATTAGAAAAAAAGGTGTGTTAGTCTATAATGTGCTCTAGTAATAACCTGTAGCTTTATGCACATGAATATTCACCACTGAAGTTTAATGATACTGCTTTTCACATTAGGTACTTGATTTTAGGTACCTTGCTCAATCAGAGCCCATTGTATCAACTTCTCTTAATGACTGTTGCCTGGATTTAGTAATAGAAAGTTTTTATGGGGCTCCAAGGTTAATCTACAAGTTTCTTTCTTTTCTCCCATCCCCAAAGTGCCATAATAACTTCAAGCTTCTTTTGTACCTTTTTTTTTTTTATGGTTTTGTCAGCTCTATTGGTCCTTGAGCTTAAAAATATTATCCATGCCTATAAGACATGAGGGGAGAAGGGAAGACAATTGAGGCCAGAGTATAATTACTCTTTTCTATGGCTTTTGGTTCTTATAAAGTCCCAGTATCACCTACAGGTGGACTATAATATCAGACTTATAAAAATATAAAAAATGGTAAAATATGTATATATACAAAAACCTATTTAAGCATAATTTGTGACGGATGAGTGCATTTAAATTTTAGAATCATATTTCTGCTAACTTACTGAAAGAGGAACCCCATAATTCACTGGAGATTCTCATTCTTGTGAATTATTGTCTTCATCATTTAAGGAATATTTAATCTCCTGAATATCGCCAGCCACTGTAACCTGTATTTGGCTTTCAGCTTTATTTTTTTTATATCTTCCTTAATGTATATGATCTGTGTAGCTTGGTCCGGAAAATTGGAGCCCATGCTTTCTAGTTTCTGGAACTTGTTTATTGAAGAGAACAGGCAGGAGCATGACCAACTTCTATTTGCTTCCTCCATTCTTGTGATCATCACTTGTTTACTTCAGCAGCACTACCTGTGGCTCCTTAGCAGCAGTAGACATATCCTACTGGTATACTGGTAAAGGTGGTGACCTTGCAGTTCCTCAAGCACACATGATGTGCTAAAAAGAAAGACCTCCAGTAGGCATTGATATCTAACCATTAAACTAGTGTCAAAAGGTTTCATTGTACTTATAGGTAAATCATGGGGCTTGGTGACAAGATGACAGCTGAATTCCTGGCTTTTCCACACCTTGGACATGTTAGTGGTCTCTCTAAGACCTTACATCATGAAATTGAGGATAAGGCCTTCTGCCCTTTGCCTGTTTGCATTAGCAGCCATAGGGCGTTTTAGACTGTGTAACTACATCTTCCACGCCTGCCACAAGGACCTTAATCTTAGCTGGGCTTCTAAGTGCAGAATAAAGTTCATCCTGGAAGGACCTGTTTAAAGAAGATCTACAGTCTTTGTGACACAGATACTGAATATTTTGTTCCTTATTTAAAAATGCAGTAACACTAGTAAATGCTGCAGTTGGCAGGGAGAGCTTCAAGGAGCAGTAAAGCAGGTGTAAGGAGGGAGCATCGGGCCAGGCATGAGGCTGGCCTAGGGCACCAGGAAGGAGGGAGTCCTCAAGCCAGACTGGAGCATGACTCCCAACAGAAATCCTCCCAGGAAGAAGCCCTGTGCTCTCAAGTTGTGTCTACCCATCCTTTCTCTGGAAAATGTTAATAATACTTGAGCTATCTTCTCTGAGTGTTGCTTAATATTTGAATACAGCTTTGATCCTGTGGAGTGCTAAGGATTATTGCTCTGTATAATCCCTATAATTCTATTATTCCACAAACGAAGTGATTAAAATAAAATTGGAAACATCTTTTATGCAGACCCAGAGCCAAAGTAGAACTGAAATTTTGTATCTGTAGGTAGTGGAAGAAATCAAGCTTAACCATAGAAAACTTAGGGGTTTATGAGTCAGTCAAAGTTTAACAAAGTCTGTAGGAGTCTTTCTTTATGCCAGTGTGCTTTGGATGGGAACAGGTAAACCAGACAAAATGTAGAGAATCGCTACTACTTCCATTTCTCTTAAATGGTGTTCACTGTGACCCATATCTCTTCAAAGTTCCTTGCTATTTTTTGTGTTTGATAGTCTCCATGGACATTAGAAAGGAATAATGTAATTTACACAAAATTACTGATGCTATCCTCAGAGACAGACACCAAATCTCAAGCCTCAGTCAGGTCAGATTTCATCTCAGTGACCCATTGATAAGCTTTGAAGATCTACCTGGGAAGTTTTCATTTTGGTTCTTCCCCTGCACTCCTTTTTTTTAATTTTTTTTTTTCCAAATGTGACTCTCTGACACTTCTCAGAAATGTTTGTGTCTGATAAGAAGTGTAGTCATTGGAGATGGGTTAATGGGCAGAGCAAGGATATTTTAAATGGATGATAGATGAACACCATTACAAAACGATTACCATCACACAATATATAGCTTAAATATATTGAGAATATGCATAGTTTTGCTAGTAGATAAATAATTGTGAGTAGAAGACATTAATACAGGAGTGATTATGCCAATGGCACTGTGCCAAGATTGTGAGCAAGGAGCAGGTGGAGCTGAGGCACCTGGAAACCTCAGCATCCTGCAACTCAGCCTCACCATTTGTGGTGGACATAAACAGTCTTGTGTCTCCCTTCAGGCCTGATTTCTAACTGCTAATAATATACTGTGGCTGAGATTTTATTATTGCTTAAAAAAGTCTCACAGTGTCATGTAACAGTCCGATCATCAAATTTATAATCCTGTGTGGTAGGGTATGTGCTTGGGGTTTCTTGGGTGCTCAGGTTAGTGCATGGGCAGTTCTTGTGGTGATGGGTACAAAGGTTGGTGTGAGGCATCAAATGAGGCGTGTTCCTTCTTTGCTTATGCCTGACTGGAATCTGTGACATACTTTTTAGAAAGGATGAGCACCGCTTTGCTTATGCCTGACTGGAATCTGTGACATACTTTTTAGAAAGGATGAGCACCGCATTGGGATGTAGCCATGGGAAGCACACTGCACCTGCAAAACCACCTCTGAATAGCAAATAAGCAGTCTCCAGTTTAGCTGTCTTCTTTCTCCATCACCTTACCACGCTGCCTGCCATCCCACAGCCCTCAGTGCCACTTAGTAATAACACAATAT
This sequence comes from Ceyx melanurus, assembly GCA_024611195.1. NCBI lineage: Eukaryota > Metazoa > Chordata > Aves > Coraciiformes > Alcedinidae > Ceyx > Ceyx melanurus. The sequence continues at coordinate 9,113 of JANHGL010007319.1, read as the reverse complement.
CTTGCTTCTTAGTAAATATCTTTTAAACTGATTAATTCAAAAAGCACTTCAGATGACATTTAAAGTTTAGAACCAAATGACTGAGCTGTGAATAATGAATCTTGCCCATTAGACGGATGGCATGTTACTGTGCAATTCTCTCCCACTCAGTCATTGTCAGCTGAAGCATTTTTCTCTTTCACTTGGCTTCCCTCCTCTCTTCCCTCCCTCACCCCCAGTATAAACAAGACCTATTCAGAAGTGCTTCATTGTAAAGAGCATGTGTAGAGGGAAACTTTCAAACCAATCAGACCTAATCACAGATCCACTTTTCTCCTCTCCAGTCCTTACCTGAGGGTTGGTTATTTATGATGCCCATTTACACTGGAGCTTTCTCAGATTATTAGCCCAGCCCCAGCCATGTGTTTGCCAGCATGAGCATCTCTCATGTGCACAGCAGGGCACCGCAACTGCCTGTGGCCTTGTCAGTACCTTGGACACAGTGCCTCAGTCACATGGTGGAAGGCAGTGAACAGGCAGCGCCCTGTTACCACACAGCCTGTGAAGTCAAATCAAATGTGCCACCTTTGATGCCCAGCAATAAACAGTGTTTTGGGGCAGCTGTGGCCTGTCGGCAACTTGGCTGTACAAGTGATGGCTGCAGTACACTTGTTCCAGTCTCCCTCTTCAGGGATGGTTCTCCTGGGTCACGGCAGCTCATGCCACCCTGTCCTCTTGAGAGAAGGGGTTAAGGAGTACTTTAGTATATGTAACATTAACTAATCTCAGCTATGCATGCTAAGCTTAAAAAACATTTACATGTAGCTATTGTGTAAAGGACAAGGCTACTGTTATTGTGTAAACTGTCTGGAGCAGAACATCTTCAGCACACAGTTCCTGATAAAACTGTCTGGAGTAGAACATCTTCCACACAGAATGACGCTTCCTGATAAAAACTAGCTGGAACTAATCTTGCGGCTTGAGCAAGTGCCAAGAAGTCACCGAGTCCATGCAGGAACAAAAGGTTAAAAGTTTACCGAAAGGAAGACATGCAGCCTTCATCCTCACGACCCTCATTGACCACCACTAGAAGAAACTGCACAAGCCCAATGGGGAGGAGCTAATTTTAATACAAGGCAGAGAAAGGTTATTCATATGTATAGGCGTATTGGGAAATCTCATGAATATGTAACTCTTCACTGCATATACTGAAAGCAAGTTGCCATGTCGGGTGTGCACGTTTGTGGAGGAGTGATCCCCCGTGCACCCAGTGCTGAATAAACATCCCTACTTTACAATCTCAGTGATTGTGGAGTCTGTTTCCACATGTCACTCTTGCCTCACAATCTCCCTGCTGCCCATCTCTCTTCTGCAACTTCTGACTGACACTGCAATGAGGTGTTTCTTTCCTGGATGTGTGGCCTCTGCTCAGCTCCCTCCGTCCTTTACATGGTTTAACTGAGCCCCTTGCTGCAGATCTTAGACCCCTGAAGGCAGGGCAGGTGCCACAGTGGCCCCCCCACAGCCCCCTGCAGTGCCCAGGCCTGCAGGCAGCATTCAGCTTTAACCCAGGTCAAGCTGTGCAGCCTCCTTCATCCTGCCCCCAGCAGCTGGGAGCCCTTCAGCACCAGCAGGACAGGGAGCAGGGCAAGGAGAAGGGGGATGACTAGGGGAGGGGTGTTCAGGAGGTAGTAAGCAGTTGAGTTACAGCATCCCCCATGCAAAGCTCTCAGTCTGAATTCTGCCATCTTGAGCTGAGCTGGGTCAGAGGCACCTCAGCACTGGGAAAAAGGAACAGATCTGTTCCTTTGTGTTGCTAGGCCCGGCAAATTCAGCAAAGGGAGATAAGGAGCTAAGCAGCTAAGCAGGAGGCTCTATAAGATGAGTGCAAGTTATGAGACTTGAGCCTTGTGATTGCCTTCAGCCAGGAGACAGTTCTATAAGGCTAGGGGCTGGCAGCTCTGTGCTCTACCCTACTGTCTGAATAAGGCTGGGGAGGGGGAAATTCTTGCAGCATATTTGAAGAAGTCATGCTAAAGAAAGTAAAAGTGTCTCTGTATTTATGATGGTATCAACTCCTTTTTTTAATTTTCTATTTGTGAATGTTTCTGTTCAGAGGAACTTCCATCATCTTACTGCATGTCATGTCCAGTGCTATTATTTTGTCCCAGAAGGAAGCTATACAAAGTGATTATTTTGGTAGTTGCTCTCAGTTTATTGAGATGGAGATTTTTTCGAGTGGAGGATGGTCAGGCTGGGTGGGCTACAGGGAACATCAGCTGCTGGACTGACTGGTCAGAGCAGAACAAACCATCAAGGCTGGATGCAAACCCTTGGGCCCTGCTATTGTACTGCTTCTAGGTGCCTGGCTGCTCCCTTGCCTCCACAGGGCAGTTTCAGTGCTGCTGCGGTAGTGTCTCAATGGTAACACCAGTAAATTCCCCACGAGGACAGAAGAAGCAGCAGGATCAAACTGCCACACATACAACTAAAAACAGGAAAGGTTGTGTTTGTTCTTATTTTGTTAGTGGCTCTGCTTAAAGTAACTTCTCAAGGTAAAAAAGCCTTTATCTGCCTACTGAAGGCTGCTGTTATGCTTGTGACCTTTATGTTTCTTGAGACTGTTCATGTGATCTAATTAGAAACAGTAGTGAGGAAATAACATGTTTTAAGACTAATTTTCATATTGACTCTCTTGGCTGCTGTGTGGGTTCTTAAAATTTTTATTTTTTTTTTTTAATCTTTTAGGGTTTTTAATTGCTTCTACACCCAGATTAGAGTCTCTTTCATGTGGGAAGCACTTTTCTTCTATGAAGTCTTGGAGAATGTTGTCCAGAGTGGACATGGAGGAAGTGCCTTGCTGTGGTAAGTACCCTCTTGGGTGCTTGTACTCTGTTGCAGGATAAACTTCTAGCTCTGTCTGGAATCAAGTAGCAATCAATGGCTGTGGTGCTCTGTATTTACAAGGAAGGTCTATGAATCTTGCAAACAATTGTTTCCAAACCCTGCTTTCACATCAAGGAACAAGGTAAAAGGGGATATATTTTTTTAGTATATATGTCAAAGCTGTTTCTGCCTAACTCCTTTGTATGCAAAATAACAGTGCAGAGACTGACTGGAAGATGGAAAATATCTCTTGAGATGGTTATTTGAAGCAGTAGCAAAGCAGCACTGACTACAGCTGAACCTCATCCCATTTACACCATGCAAACCTTAGCAAATAATTAGTCTCTTCAGAGTTATGTGAAGAGCAATGCAGTTTAGTTTTCATGAACAGGGAGAAAAAAAATTGGTGAGCCAGATCCTGCTTTCAATATCTGGGTATTCCAGTGTGGGTACAACTTCTAGCTGGACTTGGAGATGGTCAGAGGAGAGAGGTTTCTTCTTGAGTATGTTATAGCTTAAATGATGTAGGAAAGGGTGACTGCAACAGTGCCTGTGACTGATTGGAAAGGTCACAGTCAAGATGAGGAAGAGGCAGCATTGCAAATCCTGGGATTGTCTCAGATGAAGATTTTTATTTTTTTTTAATGAAAAATGGGAAAAAGTATCTGAGAATTTTAAGTCAGGAAACAGCTTAGTGGTAGGTATTGGACTGCTAATGAGCTGTGAACTTGAATAAACCTGATGTATTGATTAAGGCAATATTTTTCCTAATCCTCTTCTTAACACTTATCTACCCTTCATTAAACTTAAGAAAAAGTGCTGCTGAAGATAGCTGTTTAGGACTCAAGGTAGCTGCAAATTTCCAATGGTCAGCTCACTCTGTATGCTAAGTACAAGTTAGGTATATAAGCTCAGCTTGTATTGTGAAGTGCGAAGAGCCTAGGGTTTTGAACTGTGCACTGGGATTCCATTCAAATAAATAGGTATTCTGTGCACATACCTCAGAGCATTGCATCACGTTACTGAAATGAAGTTTATAGCCATGGCATGTAAAATAGATAGCACTTTTATGTCCCAAACATTGCAGGCTGCAATAGCAAGTGGAAATCGGGTGGCTGTAGTTACTGGTGCCTCTAATAGTGTTGGAGCATGATGTGGGAATTACATTGTATTCAGCAGCTATTTGATAAGGCCTCAGAAGTATAAATAAATAAATGGTTTCCAAAGACTAAATAGGCTGTTCTGCTGAATTGGGCTTAATCAGCAGTGTTGCCAGACCACACAGGCCCATGTGCTAGACCTGGATCACTACTGAAGCTGATCTGTCAGACCAGACAACTTTCTGTAGGTCTTTTTTTATCCATTTGTGCTGGAACTGCTCAGACTAACAGTTTTATAGTGTCACTGTAGTAATTTTACTTTTAATCCCCTCTAAAATGTAGGGAAAAAAAAGGAGAACAGACAGATATTTACCAAAGATCACTTCTAGGATACTGTCATGATCCAGTAAAGGATACGAGGCAATTTTTCATGAAAGGTTTAAGGTTGATCCCCAAATGGTGAAATTAAGACACAAATGAGGTGAAATGCCACATGCACAACAAAGTTTTGTTACAGTAGCAAAACAGAGTTTCTAGAGCAGACAGGATGGGGGGAAAGATAGAAACAGAAAAGGAGAAAGCAGAGTACAACAAGCGATAGTATAGTCAATACTACGGTCCAGTTACGTCAGTTTGGCAGAGAACTTATTTTCTTCCTTTCCCGGGAAAATGCTTCTTAAACTCTATCCATCATAAAGCAGATTTATACAGTTTTTCCACTACACCCCCCTTACTCCCCCTGTACAGGTGAGATTTTCCTTCTCCTCCTTCGAGATAAGGGAGGGGCGTAGTTAGCACGGTTTTTTGTTTGGCTAATTGGAGAGATCAGCCTTTGTATATCAAAAGACGCCCGCAGGGTTCATTTATCGGAAAAGGCCTTTATCTTCACGAAATATCAGATCACTCCCAGCGCCGGCTTCAGACCTCTCCCTTTCTCCAATCTCAGGACCACCCTCCGCAGGGGGTGATGTTGAAATATTTCTTTAGCCTTGCTTAACTGTTTAGATGTATCAAGACAGACAACAGATATCTTGATTGTCTTAAGGTCTTAGATTGTTTGAGTCAAAACACCATATGACCTGTGTGTCACAGATACTGATTTACTTATTTAGATGTTAGGACTATAGTATTTTTGTTTTGTTTTGTTTTAATCCCTCCTCAAATATGCTTCTTAACTGGTTGTAAAGCCTTCCCTAACTCCCTACCTCACTGCTCAAAGGAGGAGAAGGGGGCAGGGGAATAATGAGTGTCTATATCTCTTCAGAAGCTCTTGTAAGACATTGAACAGCACTGGGAGAGATGCTAACAATGTGACCTTTGTGTTTGAGAGAGTGATTAGAGAGCATGAGCCTTGGCTCAGCACAGCATTTAAGAGTTTACTTAATTTGAGCAATTGCCTAACAACATTAGTGTCTTACTAGTGCTGTGGCCTGTGCTATTTCAGGGCCTACCACTCACAACCGTGTAAGATGTTTTGAAATATTATTTATTTTAAAGGGTTTTTTTCGCTTGGAAAGTGTTTGCAACAAAATGTTTTCTTGCAACATCAAATGTTCTGGAAACATGATTAATAAAGAGTTTGCAGGAATTGAATTAGCTGGCAAGAAATTGCTTGTATTGATTTACTCTATGTATATGCAAAAACTTTTATTGTGGCATGAGCTGTTCCTCCTTTTCCCATAATTCTTGGCAGCAAGTAGAACATTAATTTCTCCAGATGGTACGGGGGCATTTCTAAATTTGTGTCAGATGTGTGATGGTGCAGGTGTGAGGTTGGAAGGAGACAGGAGGGCTCACTGATAGAAGTCAGTGCATTGCAAACTATGGCTAGGAGCCAAGAACTGACTCTTCCTTGGGCTCCTATTGATGCTGGAATGACTGAAAGTGGTTTTGGAGCATATTCTGTTGCTGGCAGGTGTGTAACAGCAGTACAGCTTCTAATCCATGTGAATAATGGGCAGTGTGATCTTTCCTGAAAGCCTTTATAAGTAAAACTGTGACCATAAGATAAAGTTTTCTTTTACTAACTGCCCTTACCTGGGAATATATGTGGGTTTCTAGTTATGCTGAGAACAGCATAGTGTGAAGCACTGAAAAGCTGAGCAGCTCAGGTCTATAGCTTGCCAAGCCCAGGTTGGACCAACTCAAACTTCCCCCTTCTTACAGGGAATGCAGCTGCCATGGCTGATCTCAGCCTTCCAGGGAGAAGTAAAGGAGAATGCTTGCTGTGCATTTTGACATAACTGATCCTGTGAATGATTTTCTGCTTCATTTATTTAATAGGAGAACTTGTGCTGTCTGAGCTTGGACTAAATACAGAGGACTGTTTTGGGCATGCCTGAATCTCTGCTGAGTATTTGTCTGCATGCAGGTCTGGGTGCTAATTTAAACTTCATGTGGCAGATGTAATGGTCTCCATTACATCTTCATCTTCTCATCCAAACCACAAAAATGAGATAATCTGGTTCATCCTATAGCTCATGCTAAATGAGTCCTGTGTGTGTATATACTTATATGGGGGGTCATTACTGAAATTCCTGATGTTAATAGGTTCCTACAAAATCCCTTCGAAGATAAGCAAGCCAAATTACTTTGCTCTCTCATCATTCCTACAGAGGCAGCCACTGGGTCCCAGCAGGGATGTTAGCATCAACCAATCTGTGTTTGGAGTGAGACATCAGGAAACATGGTTTTCTGGGCCAGTATTTCAACAAAACATATGTCAGTGTGAGCTGCTCACAGAAGGCAATGGTTTAATCAAATACTGAATCAGGACTTTCCCCCTGCACAGACTTAGAGGAATCCAGTTTTCCCCACACCACTAGATTCTAATGCAAAGCGATTTGGCATTTTCTACTGTTGCCCTAAATAGAAACGTTTTTTTTTCCGCGGGATTTGAACACTCTGTCACCAGCACTGAAGTCTTCCAGCTAACAAAGCCCGAGTCCATTAGCTAGCCTCAGGAATAGAGAAGCGAGCCTCTTACACAAACAAACCACTAAAGACTGTCTTCTGTTGTAAGCTGTATTTTAATTTCCGTATTTCAACACACATCTTGTTAGATGGAGTTACCGCAGGGCAAACACTGTTGTTTTTAATACCCTGTTAGGATGATGGATGGGCAAATCTTGGGGGGAGGGCAGTTATCACTGCTGTGTCATTATTGTTTGAACTTGCACCAAGACTCATTTTGGACTCCCACCCTGAACTTCTGCCTCTTCTGCCTCATTGCTATTGTTCTGTCCACATTGAGCTTGTTTATAATTGATTGACGAAAAGAGTAGTTTCAAGTGGGCCTCTAAACTTAGGGAATGACTTTAAAAGTATATTAGTTGCCTCATTTTGTAATACAGTAATGTTCTGACAGCTCTTATTAACATGATAAATAACTGTCTTATGAGAGTCTCTTAATTGTATTCTTTATATAACTGTATTCTTTGTATAACTTTATTTTTAAGTACCTGTGCATAGTGTTACCTAGTCTAGCAATTTTCCTGTTGTTCAGGACCCAGGACTAGAGACAATTTCCCTTCCATGTAGAATGACTTTGTTATTATGCAAGGTAATCATTTTCTTTAATTTCAAATGATGTTTGGATTTTTTCCATTTTGTAACTAAAGGAGCATCACAGTGTCAGCTGTAGGTGGGATTATAAACAGGAGTTACCAAAGCATATAAATATTAAGTATGGATATTCTTGCAGTCAGATGTTGCAGTATTAGTAGCTTCCATTTGTGCTGCTCTCCTGCAGTTCAAGCATTCTGGATCAGAAGAGACCTGCCATTTCACATGCACTCCAGCTGTTCCCTTCATCCACCACAGTCAAACCCAGTATTTTCTTATTTTTAATGAGTTACATGTGTGGAAAGACAAAAAAGACAAAAAGCAGAGGGAGATTGTTAGATTGTTTCTAGCATGAGGAAGCTGGGTGAGATCACAGAAGGGCCCAAGGAAGGTTTTCAGAGCCATGTATTGCTGCAAGGCTGACTCATTTCCTTGACTGCTCATTGTGACAGACCAACAACGGGACAGTTCAGTTGCCTTTGTCCCTGATGAGAGCACTGATGGTTTCTCCCCCATTTTATAGACTACTTTTGTTCCCGCTCTTCTGTTTACTGGGCCCTTTATTATTCAATTTTTATATTGCTTTTATTATCCTTAGGAGATGTTTCCCATCTCCTTATATCTCATCTTAAAACTACACATGGTTTAGGGCTCCAACTGATGGCCCCAGGATGCCTGGTCATGGCTTTGATACATGTCATAGTCAAGCAAGCTGAAATCCCAACACAAATCAGTGCACAATTTGACAACTCTTCTGTTTGTCGTGTGGTGAGGACAAGCTGTGCCAAGTGGAACCAAAACAACAATGAAAGTAGTGTCCCTTCATAAGGATTGGTCTCAGCCCCCACCATGATAATACATGTACTGCATGCACATGCCGTGCATGCCTCTGACAGCTCTGGAGGTCCCTTTATCTGCTCAGCACCACCCTTACCCTGGAGCACTGTACTTTTACACCTTGTTTTCTGACACCTTCATGCCTCTTTCTCTCAGCAGAGCCCTCCACAATAGGTGTAGATCAAGTCCTGACAATGGGGGTAATTTGTGCGAATCACAATGATGTTCTGAAGTTGTTACCTGATGGTGTTTGGATCCTCTCAGCCAATGCCATGTTGGCTGAGAGGTAGGGGCTTGCAGAGAAGGGTTTCTGCTCTGTTTTAAATGCCAGCTCCATCTTACAAAGAATTACCATAATAATGACTGCAAACCTGAATGCCAAGCTTCTCCTTGTTCTTCCCATCCCTTGAAGCTTCAACTAGTTGCTCAGCAATTCGTGTTACTGTCAGTAAGCTTTCTGCAAACGCTTGCTGGCCTGTGCATAGGAATATGCTGACTCTGGGCATGCAATCAACAAATCATGTAAGCTTCTATTTCTCTTCTCCTTAGAGTAATCTTTCTGCTTCAAATGATCTCCATAGTAAAGGATGCAAAACCTCCATATCAAAGTAATATCCCCAGTACCTGAAGTACTGTAGAATAAACAAGATTGCAGCAAGGTTGAGGGGAGAGATTCATAGATTCATAGATTCATAGATATTAGGGGTTGGAAGGGACCTAGAAGATCATCTAGTCCAAACCCCCTGC
>JANHGL010007318.1:0-22256 GCA_024611195.1 Ceyx melanurus | reverse complement strand
GATCCTGCTCTGGTAGGGGGGTTGGACTAGATGATCTTCTAGGTCCCTTCCAGCCCCTAATTTCTGTGATTCTGTGATTCTGCTCCTGCCTGGTGTGGAGCATGAGGGAGGCTCCTCTCTGTGTCCTTCTGATTTTAGAGTCCCAAGAGGAGCCCAACGATGGGTTTTGAGTGAGAGACGGTGGGTTGCTTTCTGACTGGGGCAATGCCATGTGTGTCTACCTCTTTCCCCACAGGCATGCTGGCCAGTCTGGTGGAGCAGAACATCTCGGTCCGCAGGCGGCAGGGAGTCAGCATTGGCCGGCTGCACAAGCAGAGGAAGCCAGACCGCCGGAAACGCTCCCGCCCCTACAAAGCCAAGCGTCAGTAGCCCGGTAGTCGAGACTGTGAGAAGCAGCAGCTGGGCTTGGTGGGTTTGGGCAGTGGCACCTGGATCTATGTTACCCTTTGCCCGAGGAAGAGGGACCGCAGTGACAAGCCCTTGGCTGAGGTGGAGTCTGGGGACAAAGAGCAGTCAGGTTTTCCTCTGAACCTGAGCTGTGTCAGACGGAACACGCTCTCGAGGGCAGTCCCTGCAGCTGCATCAGAAGCACAGTCTGGAGTGCCCAGCTGCTGAACTGTGCCAGGGCAGTGCCCGGAGGCAGGGGCCTGCACCCGAGTGCCATGTTTGGGTACCATGGCAGGAGTGGAAGAGCTGGTGGCAGGTCTGGCACTGTGGGAATACTGGCAGTGATGGACGCAGCTGGCTGTGTCTTGTGTCCTCCTGTACTCAGGCCTTCAGCACCACACTTCCCAGGACATTAATGTCTGTGTTTTCTATCCCTCTCTTCCCTAGACTTCAGTTCTGACCCGCCTTTCAGCCATTGCTGAGTTAGGTGGCTCCTGGACAGTGCTTGTTCTCCTGCACCCAAGCCCCCCTACACTGCCCAGTTCCCACAACTGGTTGATGTGTGGCCAAGCGGGTCCTGTCTTGTCCTGCCCTCACTGCTCTGGGAATGGCAACACCCGCTGCTGGAGTGGCCAAGCTCTCCCATGGGCCTTGGCCCCTCTATTGCTGGATGAGGATGGGTGGGCTCATCCCTGGAGCTGGGCCTTGTGTCCAGCCCTCTGTGATGGTGGTGGGTGGGGTGGCACATGGCTCTGCTGCCACAGTTGCTCTCCTAGGGACTAGCTCTGGTGCCCTAGCAGTGCCTGGGAGTCAATTGGAGTTGCTCCAAGCCCAGTTCTCAGATAAACCCTGTGAATTATGAACAGACTGATTTCATAGGTTGGCCTCAGTGCTGCTGAGCATGGTGCTGGGGTGGACACAGGACATGGAGTCATGTGGTGCTCTTGATGAAGCCTTTTGGTGTGGGGAGGGGTGACTGGTCACTATAATACATGCTCAGGGTGGGATGGGAACTGCAGCAGTGGATGAAAGCAGTGGAGGGAGCCCAAAGCTGCTCCTCCTGCCCAAGCTGGGCTGCTCACCCAGAGCTTGCTGGCACAGGTGGCTTATTCCCTCCACAGCAGATGGGCTGGGCCTGCCCTGCCTGCCAGTGCTTCTGCCTATGGTCTGCTCTTGCCTGTCCCTGGCAGCATGGCAGTAATGTCTCCATAGGTGGGCACCTTTCTCCAGAGGTGTCACTGGGCAAAGAGGAACAGCCATAGGAAAGGACTGGATTTTGCAAATGATCAAATTTGTACAGGTCTTGACTGTGGGATGAAACTTTTCTGGTATTTGTTTGAAGGGAAGAAAATCCTTCTGTCTCTTGAAGAGTCTGATATCAAGTGCTGTAAATAATGGATCTGTCTGAAGGAATAAAGGTATCCTGTAACAGCCAGACAAGGGAGAGGTGTGTGAGGGGAGGGAGAGGGGTGTTTGTGCAGCTGGGGGCACTGAGTGCCCATTCTCGGTCACATGCTTAACTGGGAGCTCTTCTGTGGTGCTAAAAATCTGAGATACTAATTGTGGAGATTGTGACAACACCAGGTTATTGTGATGCTGGTGGAATTGAGCTCAGTTTATTGATGCAGCTCAGAGGGTCAGGGGGAAGCAACTCCTGCTGCCTGCCCATGCAGCCTACCTCTGTGTAGGGCCAGGGAAACCCCAGCTTAGGCCTCAGCTGGGCTGCTTTCCTGGCTGGAAGTCCAGAGGGCAGATCAATTCTGTGCTTAATCCAATGCTTCTGGGGCTTGTCTGTCGGGAACTCCACAGCAATGATGTAATTGGTGGAGTGGCCTGTCGTGGACAGTGTGCCTGTAATGGGGGAAGCAAGAGCAAGAATGGGGTACTGCAGCCCTGACTGCTGCACATTGACCAGACAGTCCTGTACCAGTGACCCACGTGAGATCCCCTGTCCCATCCCTGTGCTAGGCGACAGGCTAAGCAGGACCAAGGGAAACAGGCTTGTGTATTTTTGGGTGTGAGTTTGAAGAGAGCTTAGCCAGAGACACTGCAGGAGCAACCTTTTTCTCCATGGATAGTTTCAAGACAACTGTGCCAGTTGTCACTTCAATGCCAGTGTGTGGCAGGAGGAACTCCAGCCCCTCCTGGGCTGCCCTTCCGACTTGGTTCTGCACTCCCCCTTGATACTGGACATCTGTCTTCAGGGCACTTGCCTGCACATGTGAGAGTCTTATAGATGGAGCACAGGTAGTACATTTCAGTAGCTGGAGACTTGCAGTTGGGGACAGGAAGCAGCCAGATGACAGAGCTCTGAATAGAGCTCCCTGGGGTGTGAGTCTGCTAGCTGGAATTCAGCAGGGTCCCAGCAGGCACCTTCCAGAAACAGGCTGTGGATGTAGCAGTCTTCACCAGGAGTGCAAGTGAGCTCACTTGCTGGCTCCTCCATAACCTGTAGAGGAGGGTGGGTGCAGACCCTGGAGGCTTAGCCCTAGGCACCCCCACCCTGAGCTGCTCTTAATTTAAGTCATCTCTGACAAAGGGGAGCCTGCCTAAGATCTCAGGTGGGCTGGGCAGGGTCTTCTGGCTTCTTGCATCATGAGGCTCGGGGGAGCCTGTGGCAAAGCCTGTGGAGGAGGATGGGAGCAGGTCTGGAGAGGCAGAAAAGCCTCTGCTTGCCTGTGGAGGTGTCTGGCAGTGTGGATGGGTGTATCTAAGCACAAAGGGGATGATGGGGAGCTGTGCACCTCATGGCTCCACCTTTCAGGCAAGTCATGGCCAGAATTACTGTCTCTACCAGCAGATTCCAAATAAATCCCAAGCCTCTGGCTGACTTACTGACTGTATAGATAAATGAGATTATGTCAATAGAGATGACAGAGTTCCTGGAAAAAGTTCAGTAGTGTCCCAGTGAGGAAGGCCTGAGGGAAGAACCCACTGATCCAGAACACAGAGGGGATCTCGTTGCTGATCCTGATTTCTGCAGGAATTCAATCCGTTGCACCACGTTTTTCATCCAGGATGCCAAGGGCTTCAGCGAGGGGTAGGCCTTTAGTTCTCTCATGTAAGTAGGCAGAACCTGGCTCTGTCCCTTACTGTATCAGCACAGCCAGTCTCTGCTGACACTGCTCACACTTCATCTCCAACTCCTTCTTGGATATGAAAATCTTGTACTTGGCTTGCAGTGTAGCAATGCCACCTTCAACCTCTCTCAGGCATTCCTTAGCTTCCTTAAGGACCTGCTGAGTGGCACACAGGTCCTCTTCTGCCTCCTGCCAGGCTTTCTGGGGAGATACAGATGGAAACAGGCATCTGTTGGGCATGTAGTCAGGCTTTTCCCCAAAAAGCCAGAGACCTCAGAGCAAGAGCTGGTTTTCCTTATTATTTATTCCTTAAAGTCAGCTCACCAGCCTTTGCCTCTTCCTCTGCCTATGGTGGATCCCCTTCCAAAAGAACCCCTTGTTTTGGAGAGTGCACTGTCAGAGCTGTCCCTGGGCCATGCAGCTGATACTTGGGTTGTGTTGTGGCAGTGCCTGCTGCCTATCCCCACAGACAGGCACTTTGGGGTGAGTTCTCCTTAACTCCCCAAAAGCCACGTCCAGTCTGAGCACTCAGCTGGGAACAACAGCAGTACCTGCAGTTGCTCCATGGTTGCCAGTGTGTCCTTGGCTGCTTGTGCCAGGAGAGGGCAGGCGGACTCCAGCTCCTCCTGCATCCTTGCTACATCCTCTGCCATTTGCAGGAGCTGTGGAAACAGTGAAACGTGAGAACACAGGCAGCAGCCACTGAAAGTCCCAGAATAGGGCTGTGCTGCCCTGCTGGGTGCTCCCTGTCCAGCATCAGGCTCTACAAAGCAAGCCTTACCCTGGTCCCTGCTTAAGCAACAACCTGTCACTGTGATGGGCTTACAAACAGTAGTACCTGATGGTGCCTGCACATGATGGGTGTTCATAAGTTCATGAAAATCGGTCAGCAGAACACTGATGCTGTAACAGGATTTTCAATTAAAAGGTTAATAAGGAACAGCCTGAGACATGATGAGCTACAGAGAGGTCTGTGCTTCCCAAAGACTGGAGACACACTCAGACCTTCAGAAAGACTGTCCCAGGCAGAAGGTATAGTTCTCATTTACTATAGCATGAGTTTTCTTCTGTTACAGAGAAGATGTGTGGGGCATCTCACTGTGTTTCTGCAGCTATAAATACACTGCTCAGAGCAGGTAAAAGGGGCCTAAAGCTCTCCTGGTTGTGAGGGACAAACCTTATCCAGGCCACTTTTCTTCCTTTTCTCGGCCATCTTCAGTTCCTGTTTCTTCTTTTCAATCAGGGAACTGAAGATGCTGAAGAATTAGAGGTAGCTCTTGGGAGTGACATATCTGCCCAGCTCTGCTAGGTACACTTGGCACTTCTTTGCCATACTTTGATGGATTTCTACATACACTTGAATCTACCAGGAGAAAGGAAAGAAACATTCAGTACTGAACATGTGGTGGGCAAGTCTACATGAAGGCCAAAGAGCTGAATAGGCTTGCAAAGAGCCAAATACACAGTGACAGCAGAGCTCATGTGTGCCTGTGGGTTTCAGTGCCACGCAGACAAATGGATATGCCCATTTCAAGGCATTCAAAAGATAAGCAATTCTGTTATTTGAATGATCTTGCCATGAAACATTTCTGCTGCAGGATAGGACCTTTCTGCAGCTGTGTCCTAAATCCACTACGTATATCTACAGACATGGCACGCTGAGCACACAGGAGCTGCGTTTTATGTGTGGCACCTACCATCCCATCAACATCTTCAGTACTGGCACCAAGATGGGGGATCTCATCCAAGAATGAGGCAGCAATGCACTGCAGGGCTTCAGCAGGCCACTTATTAAGCCAGTTGATGGTACAGCAATTCACAAGAGAGGGGAACTGTCTTCAGCATACGTGGAAGACTTCTGTAGGGCTGAGGGAAAGACATGCAGAAAAAAGATGTTAAAACTAGCTATAAATATAAAGATAAAAATAGCTTTCCTACTTCCCTAGAACCATCCTGAACTGTTACAGGGTAAGAAAGAAGGGAATATAACTGAGGGAAGGAAATGGGCAATGACAGTTCAGGCAGTGAGCTGAAAGTCTGGAGGTGGATGTCACAGCTCACTCCTTGGAAGTCCTGGGTATATGTGGAAGTATTAAGATGGTGGTGGGGTGATGTTTTATGGGTCACTCCCAAGGGACAACACTTGCAGGGCAAGAAATAAATGTGACCTGAAGACTATTTCAAGCCGATGAGTGCAGAGATCACATCACTAGACAAAAATAATGGTGCCAGTTCTTCCACTCGTCCTTGCACTGAGAATGCCCTGTACCTTCTGGCAGCCCTCAAGCAAGCTGCTCATGGACCATACACTAGATTCATAAGTAAACATGGTGCAAACGAGCCCTGAAAATCAAGCAAGGTATTTTGTAACAAAGAGCTCAATGGTGCATGAAGGAGGAAGAAGTTTCTATTTAATTTGGATCCCATATAATCATATTCTTAAATTTTTTCAAACTTCATCTTGAAACCAGCAAAGTGTAAAAAAAAAATAATAATTTAGTCCTATGGGAGGATGACATGCAAACCTGACTCCTCCTCTAAAGTCAGGGGCTTGGAAACAAAGGTCCCATGACAAAGTGAAAGCAAAGGTCAAGGAGGAAATAAGTAACACTGGTAGCAAGAAGTCCTACCCCTGAACTGTACCTCATGCACAGCACCATGTGGATATTGCTGTGCACCCATCCTGTGTAAGCAGCCATCAAATTTGCCTTGGTGGGCTGCTGCCCTAGGTCTTGAACTTCATAGCCCTCATGATCTCTTCTTGATCATCAGGAATGTAAATGTGAGGAACATCACCTGAGTTGAGCAGGTTGGTGATATCCTCAAGGAAGGATTAATTTTTAATCTGAGTAGATGACAGGAAAAAAGGCAGTTTCCTAGGTCATAAGAGCCACATCTCCACATGCCATGGAGATAACTTCTGGATAAATACAGCTCTCAGCCTCTGTTATAAGAAATAATTTCTGTGACCACTTGGCTCCAGTAAAGCATAATCTGACCCTTGCTCAGCATTTCCAATTGAACAGCCCATCCAGCCATTGCAGAGATGAGGGTGTGTGTCTGAGAACAAACCTCCTTCTGCCCCTTCACTGCCTCCTTACAGACAAATTGAGCTCAAGGCCTTGCTCCCTGTCTCGCAGTGATTCTGGGTCTTTGTTCCTCCAGCACAGAACACTTCACTGTTAGGATAAAGCTCATCAACAGAGACAGAGTAATTGTAGGGATGTATCACAGTCTGTGGGACAATCTTTCTCCAGAGCTATACTCACCTCTCCACCTCTGCTAGATCAGAAATACACAGCATGCATCTAGTTGACTAAAAGAACCCTCCCATGCCCCTTTTCTCAAACATATGCTTTTCACTACAGGGAAAAGGATGCAAGAATAAGCATCATTTGACAGATGCTCATCTTACTGCTAAGGGCACTGCCAGAAGGGTCTTGATTCCTATGGTAATGAAGGCAGTAAAAAGCCTATGGGGAACATAATCACAGATTCCAGAATTTGGCCTAGTCATTAGCAAGATACAATTTGCAGTACCAAGCCAACATTATCCCGCAGGCATAAGATCCTAAATCTACTGGTGTCTTTGAGAAGGAAGATAATGATGTTACTTAGGACTTCTAGTATCTGTGGTCAGAAGAGTGCTTAGCTTCAGGCAGCTGGGTCTGAAGTCTTTGACTCCACCAAACCCTTGGATGGAGCTAAAAAAGGCTTCCTTGAGCAGCAGAAGAATCAGCTCACTCACACCCAGCTCTACAGTCCCACTAGCAACAAACACACCACCTTTAGTTCCTCTGGGGCTTTTTGTAAGATGATGATGTGCTACTTAAGAAATACAAGTTGTCTCTTGTTTATATCAAACTTCTCAATCTTCTTTAGGAGGATTTATTCAGCTTAAAGATGTGTTTCTGACTTCTAAAATTGAGTCAGAATGTTAACACTGATAATAATACTCTTATACATGTGTGTCTATGAATAGGAACATCTTGGGCAGATTTTGAAGGCCTGCCTTCAGTCTTCCTCACATCATCTCACCATTCAGTCATGCCATAAGTTTTGGATAGTTTGATCAGGAAACTCATAATCTGCCCTGAAGGAAATAGAAGCCTGTGGTATTACAGTGAATTACAATCTCCTTTCTCATCAGTCCTGTGAATGCGTTGTGGACTTAGTAGGGAGAAGATCCGAGCAAGTGGTTTTCTTGCAGTGAATCCTGAGAACATGCCTGCTCTTGTGTGTGTTCAGCCACACGGTATACTTAGGAGGCTGGTATACTTAGGAGCTGTGGTTGTGTTTACAACCTTGTACGCCTTGTATTCAGAGCTGGAAGAATTTTCTTCTTCAGCCTAGTACCTGACTCTTCAAGTTTACCCCCTGAGGCCCCTTGGCTCCCAAGACTCATGAGTCCTGCTTTCCAGGCTGAAAGTGTTACTTAATCACTTGCCACTAGTAGCCCCAGTCTTTCTCTTTCTGCTGCCCAGCTTCCAGCAAGAAGCTCCCATCTATCCAATCCATACTCCTTTTAATTCCTTTATTCCCTTCCTCTTTTCCCTTAGGAACAGATAGGGATTGACAAGAGAACATCTATCATTTGTCTAATGGCCAGCCCAGTCCTGACCCTTGCTGCTCTGCCAGGCTGAATGCTGCACAGGGCAGTTAGCTGACATGGATCCTGCTCCTTTTGCTTATTCCCTGCATACCCACACCAGTAACACAAGCAAAGGAGTCCTATTTTTCCAGTGTAGTTATGTATGTTAACTGAGCCCTAGCTCTTGAGTGTTAAATCCAAAGAGTCATCAACTAGAAAAATGTGTTAACCAGTATCAGGAAGGGCAGGAAAATACATTCTTGAGGCAGCCCCAATGGAGCTGCTCCACATTATGTGCATACGAGTGTATTACTTACATGCAAGATGCCAGTCTGGTGAAAGACCATCTTTCACTTGCCGACACCCAGGAGAAGAGCATTCCCTGGAGCCTGCTGCAGAATCCGGCTGATTTGACAGAAGTGCTGTATTGCATCCATGAAAAGCACAAGCTTCAGCTCCAGGGTGTTGACTTAATTGTAATCCTCCAGGTAATCCTCAATCACAACCTTCATCTGTGGGCAGAAACAGACAGTTGTGGCTACCAGATAAAAGCAACTGTGAGGGCACAGCTGGTTGGTTGTAAGCACAGACAGGCCTTTGGAAGAGCAGCACCTGGTCTCGGCAGGGTCTGAGAGCAGTTGCCTCCCACTTGCTCCCTAGGAGCTGTTTGTGAGGAGGTGATGGCTCTCTTTGCTCCATGCTCCTGTAGGAAATGACATTGTGCTGAGTTTAGCTAATGGTGACAACTGCTGAGTGGTGACCTTTAACTCAGGCAAGTGACTAAGGTCTTCTGTCCCCAGCAGTGCTGTTTGCCTGCAGAAACAGAAGGCACAGTTGAGAATGAAATAGCTAATGGCTGCCTAACCCATACGCTCTAGGGCCTCCTTCTGAGAGAGATTCCTCACTATACAACTGCCTGCTGCTGCAACCTGTGGTTAGGATCCTGGCTGGAAAGGGCAGGTGCTGGAAGAAAACACCACTGTCTGTAGACAGGTAGAGAAGTACACCTTTCTCCTGGTCCAGCCACCACGCAGAAAGCTGCAGGAGCAGTCTCTCCTGCCCTTTGCAAGGCTTTCTTCAACAGCACCCTCAGGCCAGAGCAGGAGATGAATCATGAAGCCATCTGGGATTCGGTCCTACCCCCTCAGCAATCTCAATGGGAATGTAGGTAAGCAGTATCAGCTGGAATTCATACAGTGCTGAGATTACTACCTAGAGGCCAAAGTCCTGTGTGCATCAGCATGGGAAGTTTGTCTGTCTCTGTTGTGTGCACCTCGGTGGGGAACAGACTTACCTACTTTGCAAAAGAGATTGGAAATCTCCATTAATTACCAGTTGCTGTCACACAACTATCACAAGAGGAGGGACAACAGGATAATCTGTTTCTGATAATGAGCACAAAACACACTGCTCATTGCCTTTGCTTAATTATCACTACCAAAGTACTCACATTATCTTCCCCAACAGGGAATCTGGCAGTAATGCTAATTACTTGTAAAGGTCAATTGTGAAGTCTTTAATGGCAAAAGTAGTAGTGTTTGGGATAATGTGCTATTTATTTCCTGCAAATTTCACTTTTCAGTCCCAAGTGCTTCTTCATTTGCCCCTAGGATGACAATGCAGACAGCTTCCCATCACACCAAATACAGTCACTATCCATATCTGGAGTAGGATTTCACATGAAAGCCCTGGGATGGTTTGTGATTCCAGACACCTTCAATTTAAGCAGTCCCATGGTTCCTATTAACTGTTTTCTTTTGTTTGCCAAAGACTCTGAAGATGTGAATATCAACATGATTCCCAGGGTCCTTACCTTTTCCTGGCTGTCAATTTTGGTCTTCCCTTGGGTGGTATGGCTGTGCTGTTGGGAGGACTCAGCTTGATCTTACTGGGTTCAGCCATGAGCATGCCCTGAAACACCTTGGAGGTCTCTCAGGTTGAAGATGTAATGCAACTTTGTTGGTGTGGGCAGCAGCTGAGATGTGATGATCAACTACACGCACATAGTGGCATCAACCAAGGGCTCATTTAAGTCTGACTGCAAGTGCTCCTTCTGTAGAGACTGAAGAAGGTAGAGAGGATGCCAAGTGGTGACTCTGGGCTGAGAAGGTCCTATCAGTGCAGACAAGTGGCACTGAGTGGCAGAGATGTTGCTAGGACTTGGCCAGGAACACATCCTTCTCCTTTCTTATGTAGACTGTGCTGGGACCTGACTAAGCACCTGCTCACTGTAGCTTTCCAATGAGTTTCCCAGCTAAAGGGAATTAGATTTGGGAAGAATACATCACCACAATTCTGCAGGGTTAAGATTTCATGCACCCCAAGGAGGGAGGATACACTGCTAGACAGGAAATTGGTGCTTACCTGAAACACCCCATACAGGTTGTCCTTCCCCATCCCTGTATTATTGCAGTGAGTCTCAGCTGCTTTGAAGTTAGAAGATGCAAGTGCCCTCTTAGCTAAACCACCTTGAGATTCATTGAGCTCAGCAATTGCAAAGGAACGGAGGAATAATTTGTTATGCAATAATCTGGCAAGATTTAAACACAGCTGCCAGTTTTAGAGCATAATTTACGTTTTTTTTATTTTATTTTAATCCCAATTTAAGTTCACTATAAACACTCCTGAGGAAGCAGAGTCCTGCAACACCCTAGCATTTGCACTTCACACACACACACACACACACCCATTTCCAATATTCTTTAATTTCTTTTTAAATCACACCTAGATACACCAGTGTGTCCCTGAGCTCATAGTCAGGTACTGACACTTGTGAATAAGGCAAGCACTCAAAAAGCTCAGCTTTGCTTCTCTTATAGCTCACTGGTCTTGTTTCTTCCTATTTGCAGATGAGGGCATATTTGCAAAAATGATAGTCTTCCTATATGAAGACTCATTTCACTCCAAATGAACCTTTTTTTTCTGGGTGGCTGTAGCACCATGCTTCAATCCACCATGCTCAGCTGCCCACAGGCTGCAGCAGATGGAGAGTAACAGAAGGCTCTGCTTCCACAGAAAGCTGTTGTCTGGACAAGTGTCTGTCTGCTGAAAGCACAGGTAAGCTGTGCTGTTCCCATCAGCTTGTTCTGTTCTATCTCATCTTTCTGCTCTTACTTACACACTGGATCTTCTATGAGTCCATCTAGAAAAAGACCAAAAAAAAAAACGAACTGAGGTGAAGTATGTCATCATCTGTCACAAACAAAATTATCTCTGAAAGGCCTAGGTTACAGGATACCTTATGAAACCGTGCTAAAGCGGGTTTGCTGATTTGCACCAGCAGAGTTTGGCCCTTAGACTAAACAGTGTATGAGCTCTCTGCTAGGATTCGAAGAATCCTTTCCTAGCACTTTCCTAGCAGCATCTTCAAGCAACTAATGCAAGCTCCATCTTCCAATGGTTTGATCAGATCATCAGTATATTCCTCCCCTTCCAACCTCCATTATCATCGGGTACATCTGCAACATGAGGAGATGGCAGCAGCTGTCTGTAGAACATATCCATCCAGCTACCAAGGATGGTGAACAAAATAGTCTTCTCATTGCTTTCCTCCATCTCAGTGAAGGAAAGGTAGTTGAAATGTTGAGTGAGGTGTGGAGTGATAGCATTCCATCCTCCTCCAGGTGGTCCCAAGGCACAGACAAAATTAATATCTACCAGCTTCTTAGAAGTACCTTGAAGAATGCAAAACCAGGAATGAACTCTAAGCTGTAGCTAAAATCCCTCGCCACAAATCTCCAGAGAAGATATGAATATCTATCAGCAGGCCAGCTTTTGCCAAGAATACTGGGCAGAGGATCTGGGTCATTCTGATCTGCTTCCTGTCATACCAGCCCTGCTGGTCCATCCACTGCTGCAGAGGCTCGATGAGTGGCTGAGCACCACACTTCTCCAGCATGGGCATGTTCAAGTCATCAGTAAAAAAAGATGAAGTACTGCCTGGATGGATGCCCAAACACACCCTTTTGCCTGTAAGGACAGAAACAGAAGCTGTGTAAGCACACAAGACAACTCCTATTGCAAAGGTGATCCTAACTTGTTCAAAAAGCAATTTTTCCTCCATAGACTTTCTGGGTCAGCAGTTTCAGCTATCCTTACATTTACACTCCATACACCCTTTTATATGAGCCTTTGCATGGAAAAGATCCAGAGTGATGATTGAGGCACTGGCTTCTTTCCAAACACAAATGAAATTTTGTCTACATATTAGCAATTTCTATGAATAAAAGGGTGCAAATAAAAGCAAAGCTTGAACCACGAATCTGTTGGGATACTTCATACCAGTGGCTGACCAGGAAAATAAAAAGGAAGCTGCTAACCATGGGGGTGTGGTATTTGGGGTCAGCAGCCACATTTTCTCCCCTCATCAGTTTCTATAATGATCACACATGAGGGTTTGCAAACACCTGCGCTGTGAAATGTATTATTTCTGGAATAACTACATTCAGAGCAGCTTTTACAGACCCTCACTAATCCTTCTCCCTTTCTTTCCACTGTATGAATTTATTACTGGCTCTCACAATCCCAGCTTAGATTTACTGAGTGTCCTATTTGTTATCCACAGCTGTAAGTTCTTGGGGCCCCTTTAGGTCTTGGGATAAAAGGAAACAGCCAATTGGATAGAAACACTGAGCTCAGGGATACTGCCTTTGCAAACACAGGAAGGAAACTCACCTCTTATCCTGTTTGCTGTCAATGAGATGCTGGGTTTGGTTAGCAGAGCTGCATGCCAAAAACATCAGGAAGTGGGTGATGTACCAGAGGCAAGTTCTTCAAAAGCTTGTCTGTAATTGTGAGAGTTTTCCCTGTGCTAGTGGGACCGATGCAGAGAACCTAGAAGCACAGTCAGCAATGCAGTATAACCATAGGCATGGTCCATGTTTCCCAGCTCTGATATTTGCTGGAGATCACTGATCTGGAGATACAGATCACTGCTGACTTAGGCATTCAAAGGCTATGAGAGGACAAGAAGGGTCACTCCTTCAGAAGGGACAACTGTTCTCTTGGTGTGGACAAAATCTGACCAGAGAAGTACAAAATGGAACTATAGGAAATTAGTAAAAAGGGATGGTGGTGGAAGCCCATTACCATCTAGCAGTTGTTGCATTTTGATTGAACTGAGGGTTGATATTCCTTTGGGGCACTGACACAATGCTGGGGACTGAACTCTTGTTGCCAAGGACAGCTTTTGAACAGAGAAATACAAATCCACGTGAGTTGCAAATAATCTCAAAGTATCAGGAAGCTGTTAGGTTCTGACTGCACTGGGAGAGGAAAGGGTGCCCCTGTTGATGAGAACAAGGTTGAATAAAACCCAGGTGGGTAATGATGAGATTTCTGAGAGGAGCCTAAATGCAATCAAGAAGGACTTCAGGGCCTTAGGGAGATTGGTTAAAGGTTCAGGTCCACACGTATTTTTTTCATCAATCCCTCAAATAGTGGGGAAAAATAAAGATAGAGGGTGGAAAACACATAATTAACACATGGCTGAGAGACTGGTGACACCATTGGAATTTTGGATTTTTTGATCATGGAGAGGTTTATTTGACACCTGGTCTGCTCCTTAGCTCTGATCTCTGCTTTCCACTCATTCTACCATTCCCTCTGCTATAAACACAAGTTAAGCTCTTCCCTCCAGCCTACTAGACATGGAGCTTATCTTTTGCTCTTTCAGTGGACAAAGAATAATTCTTCCAGGTTTACCTGTGCTTTGCAGGCTGTGTTACCTTCTGTGACATAGGTGAGCTACAGAATGACCTTTCCGCACTAACACCTTGTTCTCTGATGACAAACCCTCTGCATGACTTAGTGCCCTTAAGAGTTACAGGTACAAGTAATAGTGATAGAGGTAGCAAAATCAATGGAAATTAGAGGTTGAAACAAATATACCAAGAGCATGAGGAGGTTTCTGGTGAGGTTACTATCTGTTGATGCAATTATTTCCTTTACAAACCTCTGGACAAAGCTGATGGCCTCCTGCAAGGAGAAACAGGAACATCTCAATGGCAGCATACAACACATTGGAATTTGCTTTTACCTTCTAGGGCTCTGGTTTCTCCTTGTAGTCTACATTTAGCATGGAGGGTATGACTGAGAATGCTGCTGTTTCCCACAATTTTGGCTGGAGGGAAGAAAGTTAACCTCCTTGTTTCAGTCTTGACAAGAAACCTCTGGTCCTACCTTTTGGTTCTGTGCAACAGTGATGTGCGTCTTGGGCCACCACTGTTAAATGGTTTGTTCATTTCAGATCTTTCCTTTGCAGCTCCAAGTTATTCATTAAAGTATTGGCTTAGTAGCTAGAAATAATAAGACATGTTCTTAAAATTTTCTCTCTGAAATTACTTCACAGTAAGCAATGGAGCTGCACCAGAGACAATTTTGTCTGGAAGATAATTTTAAAATGAAATAAACCAAACTATAATGACCAATAAGACTAAGTCACATCTAATAGGGATCATCAAATAACTTCTATTAAACCCAGGAAAATCACAGGGCACTTCATATAGTGGTAAGTCTGAAATGTTCCCACAGTGGCATTTAAATCCAAGCCCAGACAAGTCTGGGCTGGTCGAGATCTGAGCTGACAAGTTCCAAGCCATGGAAAGGCTGGAACAGAAGGCAGCTCACCGTAGAGGAATCTCCTGAAGAGATATGCTAGCTGCTGTGAGAAGGGTTGCATGATACCTGGGAGCTTTAGAAGCCAGCACTCAATAAAGGGCTCCAGCCCCAAGATACTGGGTTCCAGATAAACCGTGACATAGCAGGAGACTGTGGCAGAGGAAGCAACAGCCAGATCCTGGACTTCAGACATCACGGTCATACTCTGGAAATTGCAAAAGGAAAGAAAGGAGGATAAGGACTCAATAACTTCTGATACATCTTTCTGCATAATTTGGTGAAGATTAAATCTTGGCTTCAGGAGCCCTCTTTTTGTTGTGTTTGTGCAGCTCAGTAGATGTCTGGCCAACACAGGGCTGCTACTGAGATACCAATTTCTTTACAAATCTATAACAGACATCAAGTGGAAAGTAAAAGGCAAGTCTGTTCCAAGAGGAAGGAAGGAAAACAGACAATGGGCAACAAAAGTGGGTGAGTTACCTCTGTCAGCTTGATAATTTCCCCTGAGCTGAGACGCAGCATCTTATTGTCATCTAGCACTGTGTTCATGTCCTCTATCCACAAAGCATCAACTGGCCTGTCAAATATATACCACTTTTTGCTGGTGTCAATGGCCACAGCTCCCCACCATATGAGTGAAGAAAGGATCCCATCTGTCCTGAAAGGTGGGAGGAAGGTAGGGCTTGGCCCATCCTGGCTTTGCTGAAATCAATGGCAAAGTTTCCACCATACAAGGCAACAGAGACAGAATCTTACTCTGGTCCACATGCCCAAGGATACCTGTGCCTCACATGTTGAGGAGCTACAGAGAGATCCATCTAATTCTTTCTTTTATATCTCAGACTGAGTGACACCATGGATCTGGACTTAATGCTATCTAATTATGAAATGCTGAGCCCCTTTAACATCTCTGTCCTCAGGGAAAAGCAAAGTGGACTTGCCAGAATACTGTTCAGGTCATAGTCAGGTGTTATCTGCTTCTGGAGGTGATTCTCTACCAAGTGTAAAGAGAGACTAAGTACAGCTACTCTGTTAATTCAGATGTTTCAGTTCTGTAGCTATAGGTTACGAAAATAAATCCAAGCTAAAGAGCTTGAATCTCATTATACCTGATGTTCCACAGCTGCCTGTGAACCCAGGTGGTGCTGGAGCTGGTGAACAGGAGAGAAGGCACACAAGGAATGCTGGCTCTTGAGAGCAAAACTTAATCTGTACATGGAAACCTAGAGTGCAATTTCTGTTCAGGTTCTGGACTCTACTCCCATTATTAAATAATTATTTTCTATTTTTATAGTGCTAGTGAGTTGCAGGATATTGTTACTGGAATCAAGGGAGAAGTCTGTTCTAAAGCTCAGATGATTAAAACAAATGGATTTGTCTGTAAATACATTTTACATGGCTGCTGTATTTTTCTTTTTGTCATGTTGATGTGCCTGTGTGCTGCCCTTGGGTAGAGTCACATAATAAATAAACTGTCAAACTTAACTGGAATATCCTATAAAATGTCCTTCAGTTATGATGTACCAGAGACCAGGCTGGGAAGTCCTGGGTCTCAGCATGACTGATGTTTACTTGCTTGAACTTTTCCTACAGGCAGTTAGTTTCATGTATATTTAGTTTCCCTTGTGTCACAGCACACAGTCTTTAGCTTTGCCCCTAAACAAGTGGTGGGTGAGAGGGCCAAATTCACACTGCTTCTCACACCTCAGCTTCTGGATAAAGTGAGCTGCCAAGTCAACTTCAGGTCACACACGGAAACATAAGCAGTAGGACCTGGCTGTCAAGAGAGCAAATGGGCTATTGGTTCTCACTCCAAACCATGTAAGCAAGCAGGAGCCCTGGTAACAGGAATGAAATGCCTCTTTATGCCTGGAAGTCATTCCTCATCATTCAAGGCCACCAGTGTATTTATACAGAACAATTCAAGTGCACAGTACAGAGGTCACTTGTCTTCAGAAGCAAAGCAAGTGTTTTCAGGCTGCTGTATCTTGGAGCAGGGACATGTGCTCCAAAGCAATTGAATTATTCCTTGTTATGCAGTTAACGCTGCAAGCTGGGATGCAGTAACTGTCTGGGCATGTGCTGGCAGCCAGGCCAAGTGCACAATAAAAGATGCCAGCTTAAATCGCCATGAGTGGCTATTGTAGCTTGGTGAGGATAAGAACTTAATTGCTTCTGGTTTTATGTTACTACCCTAAACAGTTCTCAGCCTTGAAGAGAAGATACTCAAGACCAGAAGAAAAGTGTTTCCCATCTAGAAGGAAGGAAAGCAGGTTTTGTACTTTACCACTCATGCGTTAGGAAGTTGAACTCTCTGTAAAGCTGTCCCATTGTGATGGATTTGGGATTCAGTATAAAGTAACTGACAGCTTCGTAATTCCCACCACTGGCTGTAGGCTGACCTTTCAGTGATGTCATTGCAGCTGCCAGGACTTCATAGTTCTACAAAGCCGGAGAGCAAGAGAGTTAACTGCCATGGCTCCATAATGACAAAGCCACTTGCTCTCACAGCAATTGCATTCAAAAGGCAGTGAGAAGGGAGACATAGAGAAGGATAGTATCACAGAAAGGAGATGCCTGGTTGTATTCACAAAATAAAACATCCTAGATGCAGGGGGAGGAAGACAAATCTCCCATGCAAGTGGCCTGAAGCATCACAAGATGTCAAAATGTATCTCAGAAATCTGCATCAGAGCTAATATGCCTCGGTCTAATCTTCCAACTCAATAAGACAGTGATGTACTGCCCCATGGCTATAAATCAATATTAAAAGGAAACATCTTAGCACCCTGACTTCTATTGGAGAGAAGCTGGAAATGCTGGAGTGTGAGCCTTCTGTGAAGCTTAAACCCTCTGCATCACTATGTAGGTGACAATGTGCTGGGGCCACCACAGTGTCTCAACTATACCTTTGTCTTTTCAGAGGGAGCTAGCCCCACAAGCAAAACACCATGATGAACCACTGTGGTTTCATAGAGCTGGATGCACTTAAGACACAAAATCTGTAGAGGAAAATGATGTGGAGTGTGTCTAAAGACCATCTGTCTCTTTCTCAGGGCAGGGTGCTGGACTAAAAGCCCAGACCCCAAGAGAGGTCATGCAGAACCTTTCCACTCACCATCAACATCCTTCAGGTTCAATTTGATGCAGGATTTACAAATTGCTTCTTCCAGGATGCCGTAATCAACACTCTTCTCTGATCTTGGGAAATAAATCTGAGACAAAACCATTGAAGAGCTTGAGGTCATCCTGCAGGAATTTGGGTATGTTGGCATCTCTGATAGCCCGCAGGTAGATCAGCTTCTGCAGAGATTTAAGCACTCAGAACTTCAAAGATCTTGCCTTTTATGTGGCTGCAGAAAAGGCCACATAAGTCTATGCCTGTGAAGTATAAGCACATTTATCTCATTCATAGTAGGATTCTCCCTTTTGAGGTTGCCATATGTTGAGATGACAGTTTTCACAGCTCTCATCCCAAACTCATAGTGATTCTGGAAAAGTCACAGAGGAAACAATGTCATCAGATACAGGAGCATCACCTAAGAAAGAATGAACTTATGCACTCAGACGGTAAGAAAAATAAAGACAGTTATGCCCTCAGAACAACTGCTCCTTCATCCAAGCTGCCTTTGGGATGCTTCAAACAACTAGCTAGTCCTTAGCTGTAGGGACTACAGGTGAGGAAGATGAGAATAACTGGATCATGAAAAATTGTAGATGGAAGGAGCAGTAGGCAGGGCTACTTAGCTCAACTGTCCTGACATTGCAACCCTAACCAGGACCAAAAGTGAATGAATGTCCAGCACAGGAGGAGAAAGGATTAGAAAGGAAGGAGGTAGATCAAGAATGGGTATTGATATTGAGGCATCAAGGGAACCACCCAGATACTTTGTGCCTAGGGTGATAAAGCCTACATTGAAAAAAACCTTTCATTAACATCATGGCATCTATACCTGGTGGCTGAGCTGCTCTGACAATAGTTTGAATGTTGTGGTGATCTTTTTTTGCAATGACTTTGGCTTCATTAAACCCAAAGGAGTAGTGAGATCTTGTCAGTCATGGAGTAATCTGGGACCATCATAGCCACAGGACAAAAGAGAGCTTGAAACATGGTTCCAACACAAGATACAAATACTGTTGTTTCTTCCTTTTTTTTTTTTTTTCTTTTTTTTTTTTTCCCAGCACACTGAAAATGCTGAGTATCTATTCCAGGCTGTTTAGAGGACACAGCACAAGGCTGACTGTGTCAGTCACATCCCTGCAGACTGCAATCTAAGGAGCACCATGTGCCTACAGATACGATTCATATCTCAAAATGGTCCTAGAAACTTTCCAAAAGCATCCCATCCTAATCCTTGTTATGGACACACTGGTGGTCTCAGTTGCAATCAGTATCTGTGTCTTTCTGTCTTATGCAGTCTTGCCCAACTTACCTTCAGGTTATCAGGCAGTTCAGTATGCCCAGCATAGCCTGGGTTCATTGTGATGAAGAGCCTGACCTGCAAATTAAATAATGTAGCAGAATCTTCCAAGAGGAAAACAATGGCTTTCAGCAGTCAAACTGTCAAGCATGGACACACAGCTGCCCACAGCTGTAGTGACTCAATCTGGTCTCACTGCAGGAAACAGTATTACCAGCAATATTTTTCCCTGTTTAAGAAACTGAGCTCATGGAAGATTTACTGATAGGTTGTTGTTTTTTTTTTCCTTGGCTCTTGAACAGATTTCTATCCCTCCATCTGTAAACAAACATCTTTCCATTTATTCTGCAGTAGAGTTTGGACCTGAATTAATTTGTAGCAGAGAGGGCAAAGAGAAACCTAAATCCTTTTTAAAGCTCTGTAGGTAGTAATTTCAGATGGGGGATAAAGTAATGCAGAAGTCAAGCCAAAGTCAAGGAGATTCAGGTCTTAACCCCTACAACTTTCCAGAAAAAAAGGCAGAGGCTGGCTCCTAGACTGGCCGACAGCTGAGTCTCCACATAAAGCTAACAATTCACTTTATGTAACAACTCTATGTGTGCATAAGTATACATTTTTTCTGTGCATATTGGGCTTTGTGGATCCACTAAAGCTTGGATAACACATCTAGACAAATGTGGTGGTGAGCAATTCATGGTAGAACACTGTCTGTCTTTATCACAGCTCTGACTTGTATCAGTTCAGTGGATCTGTATCGAAGCATCTCCCACACCATAGTCTGCTTGCCTCTGCAGCTCAAGCTGAGATGTACTTCAGCCTGCGAGAGTGTGGGCAACTGTGGCAGCACAGACTAGGGTGAAGTTACAAAACCCACCCAGGGTGCTGGTTATGTAATGGCCTGGTAGGATGAGCCACTGTGAGGGCATCACTCATGCCTCTCTGAGCTCAAGTACATCAGAGTTGTTTCTGAGCAGTGAAGCCAGTCCCCTGTGGACATGTGTGCAAAGACAAGGACTTGCCTAGACTAGCTCAAGTGGACATATATTTTTTGTCTGCCTTCAAATTCACATGTTCTTTATATACCTTCTGCTGCTGTGCTTTCTGAATGGTTGTGATCTGCTGGGTCACCACAGACAGCAACTCAGTATCAATATGGTTGAACTCATCAAAGAAAGCCCATGCACCAGAGCTGGTAAGGAGGGAGTCAGGAGCATCACACAGGAGCAAACTTGCAGTCAAAAGTTCAGCTAGACCTAAAATTATAAATCCACATCCTGGAGTTGCAGCACAGAAACAAGAAGTGAACCTAAAATGACCCTTATGTCCCATAGCAGGCAGGGACACAGCTACAGTGTACTGGTACAGTGAAACTGGCTGTAGCCCCTCACCCTGACTACACATCCCAGACCATGGTCTCTGCAAGACCATGGCAATGTCTTATCCTACAGCCTGGGACAAATTCTGCATGTAAATATTTGGGCTTGAAAGAGGTGTCATGATAAATACCTGTTTTGTGCCTGAGTTTTAAGTGGTAGCAGATACAATTTAGACATCTATTAAGTCTGTTTTGCAGAGCTTGGAAGACTACATATAAAACTGGAGGCACTTATGCAAGGCAGGCAATGTTCCCACAAGGCATGGTTTAAGAAAGAAGTGAAATTACTTACAAAGAAAACATCTGAGAAAACAGTATCCACTTTTGTTGGAGTAACTAATTCAGATTCACCAGTGTGCAACAGACTAATTGGACCAGGTCTGTTTGAAATGTGAAGGAAAGAGAAACTTTTCCGAGATGATCCCTTAGGTCTTAAAGCAGCCTTCCTTGGCTGCTCTATTTTGGATACACTTAGCAAACTCTCTCCTCCTTAAGATTAAGCAGCTTGTGGGCTGAATCTCAGTCCAACATGTATGATATTAAAACAGAGGCCAGAGCTGCAAACATTTGCTCAGATGTCTCATACTGGATTAGTTCAAAGCATTTAAATTTTGCTTTAAATGAACAAGATTTAATTTTAATTTTTATTTTTTTTTTAATTGGCTCAACTGTCCCTCCCTTCTGGCATGAATTTTGTAACTTTGCTTGTTCTGGAACACAGGTACCCTTTAATAGGGCTATTCTTGTTCTGTGAATAGTGCCCAATTCCCAGTGGCCTGCACCTCCATATCCTACCCACCCCTAGAGATAATGACATGCAGCATTTAATTGTACCCAGCTAATCCCTTGAAAAACTTTCCCATTGCCATAAAGTCAAGCTGGTCAGAGCAGCTGAACACCACAGTATGGATTGTCACTGCTTTGCCCAGGTTTTTGTTGTTTCTGTTTTGCCTGTTCCTGCTGGTCCAGCAGATGCTCCTCCAAATTTCAGGTGCAGAGGTCCTTTAAATGTCAGGTAACACCTAAAACAAAGAAGGGACCAGATGAGGAAAATATTTTACTACCGCTTTCATTAAGGGAGACATATGATCTATCCAGCCAGAGACAAGTAAGAATCCATCCTTTATTATTCTGAAGAACTGCTTAGGTATGCAGCATTCTGCAAAGGAGATCATTATATGGCCTTAATTAGTATTCATGGGGCTCTGTGTGGAGAAATCTTTCTGCCACTGGCTACAAATTCACTCTCTGCCAAAAGGACAGTTATAAAAGGATAAAACTATTATTGCTGCTGTGTATTCTAGAGTGTTAGATGCTCCTATCTACTAGTTTGTAGAAGAGCTTCTTACCTATCAGGTGGACATTTTATATGAGTCAGTCCACACTAGGAATGAAGTGAGTGAAAGCCAGTCTGAGCACCGATTACTAGGAATACAGTAAAATCCACACCAGAGTGTTCCAATGTCCTTGTTTCAGATAGTCCTTTAATGTATAAATGGTTTCTGTTTGCATACACTAAGCAGAAAGACTGGCATGGTCAGTCAGATGCTGGGTTTAATCCCCAATGAGGTTTGTTCACGCAGGATACACAAAAAAAAAAACAAAACAAAAAAAATCCACCGATTTAAAATGATATGCTTATTCTCCAGAAAACAATCATACCTGTCAGTAAGGGGTGTGATAACCAGACAGCCACTGTTCTCCAGATACAGAATCACAGAATCACAGAAATTAGGGGCTGGAAGGGACCTAGAAGATCATCTAGTCCAACCCCCCTGCCTGAG
>JANHGL010007315.1:27265-38448 GCA_024611195.1 Ceyx melanurus | reverse complement strand
GAAGAAAGCGAGGGAGCTCTGTCCTCCTTCTGGGATAAGCATAACAAACAAGATGAGGGAAGGTGGCAGCAGGTTCCAGCTTGTGGTCGCAGGGCCCCCCTTTCCTTCCTACACTGAGGAGACTCAGGGAAGACCTCATCACATCACTACAATGTACCTCTACAAGATTGTTGTAGGCAGGTGTGAGCTGGACTCTTCTTCCAGGCAACCAGTGGCAGAAGGAGAGGTAATGGCCCAAAGCTGCACCAGGGGAGGCTGAGGTTGGATATTAGGAAGCACTTCCTTACAGAAAGGGTCATTAGACACTGGAATGGCCTGCTCAGGTAGGTGATGGAGTCACCATCCCTAGTGGTGTTTAAGGAAAGACTGGTGTCACTTAGTGCCATGGTCTAGCTGGGTGTGCTGGTGTCAGCTCTTAGGCTGAACTTGATGATCTCAAAGGTCTGTTCCAGCCTCAACAAGAATTCTGTGTAAATAATAAAAAGAAAATAGCTGATGTGTTGTATCATGAAAACAGTGAGTCACTGATCCATGGGAACATAACATTTGAACTTTAAAAAAATCCACTTCTGAACATCACATTAACACTAGTTCAGTAAGTTTATTTTTCAATTCTAACCCTTATATGTTTCCCTTACTTCATTTCAGTATGCCCTTTAGATGACCCAGAACCACATCTCTGTAACTGCAATATACCCCAGTGAATCACTTCTGAGAACACTGTTCATGTTCAGCTAACAGTAACAACTGCCAAAACTGCTCTAACAAATTAGGGAAGTCAGAAAAATGCAATTACTATTATCACCAGCTGCTGATTAATTATACTACAGCCATTACTAGAATTTGAATTAATGAACAATCACATTCTACTACCATAGAAAGAACCTAAATGGTGAAAATACAAGCTCTGAACAAGATGTAAGAAAAAGCAATATGCAAATGTGATTTGAATCTTATGCCATCCTATGCTTTAGAAGAAAACTGGATCATGTTATCATTTTCAGAGATGGAATTGGTGATGGAATTGGTGTTCTTTCTTCCCAAGATTTTTAAAGTTGAGGGCAACAGGAGGGAATTTTTCTGGCTGGATATATTCTTAGGCATTGTACATGTGATAGAGTGAAGGACAATTCGCTCGTGGCTATAGCATGGTCCACTTCCTAGGATGAACCTCCTCAGGCACTAACCAGGGAAGGCTTTTGAGTTAAAAGGTGATCCCTGACAGAGCAGGATCACCTAGACCAAGTCACACGGGAACAGATCCAGGTGGGTTTCGAATGTCTCAAGAGAAGGAAACTCCACAACCTCCCTGGGCAGCCCCTGCCAGGCTCTGCCACCCTCACTGGGAACAAGTTTCTCCTTATGTTTACTCTAAACTTCTTGTGCTGCAACTGACTCCCATTGCCATCCTCCTTAAACTCACCCTTAACATATTGCCAGACACTGCTGAGCTCCCCCCTCAGTCTCCTCTTCTAGGGTCTAAAGAGCCCCAGCTCTCTCAGCCTCTCCTCAGCAGGGAGATCTCCACTCCCTTCAGCAGCTTGCTGCCCTGCGCTGGACTCTCTCCAGTAGCTCTCTGTTCCTCTTGAACTGGGGTGCCCAGAACTGGACACAGTATTCCAGGTGGAGCCTCACCAATGCAGAGTAGAGGGGGAGGAGAACCTCCCTTGCCCTGCTGGCCACACTCTTCTAAAGGCATCCCAGGATCCATTGGCCTTCTTGGCCACAGGGGCACATTGTTGACTCATGGTTCTCCTCTTGTCCACCAGGAACCCTAGGCATTTTTCCCCAGAGCTGCTCTCCAACAGACCAGTCTCCAGCCTGTACTGATCCATGGGGTTGTTCTCCAGATGCAACACTCTACTCTTACTCTTTATTGCACTAAATTTCTCTCTGCCCAGCTCTCCAGCCTGTCCAGGTCTCTCTGGCTGGCAGCACAGACTGCTGCTGTGTCAGCCACTCCCCCCAGTTTTGTATCACCAGCAAACTTGCTGAGAGTATAGCTGGAAAGACATTAAATACAGTTAGTTTACTCTCCAGTCCCAAGCCTGTTTTAGCACAGCGTGTGATCCAAGGACAATCAATAATCATGTTACGCTTTGTAACTGTAGAATCCTTTGGATTTGAGTGGAAGAGTGATGTAGATAAAGGTTATCACTGTGCTCTTAACCGTTACTTTTTTACCCATAGAAAACATTTATAAAAAGAGATTTTCGATATTCATAACCTGAAAAATGTCTTTGCAACTGAAAAGGGAAGCTATTTGTGTACTTCTCCCTCACAAAAGCTGGAGTGTTTGTCCTTGAAGTATCTACAAGGTGAGCCAGTAGCCCAGAAAACTTAACATGAATACTTGCATTTATCTTGGTGGTGCTAAAAGAGTGTCTAATTCCAAAGCAGTGCTCAGGCACATTAATAATGTATAAAATGGAAAAACAAACAAACAAACCAAAAAACAAAACAAAGAAACAAAACCACCAAAGAAATTACAACCAAAAAAACCACACACGCAAAAAAATAACCAGTCCCCTCCACTTACCTACAATTCCTTCATCCCAAAGGAAAAAAAAAAGGAAGCGCCAAGATACATTTTTCAGTTCCCATTGTACTCAGTATCACACTATTATGACATCTACTAACAATAAATATTATTTGAACTACATATCAAATGTTCAATATCCATTTTAGACATTCTGAGCGTTCAAAGTGCAGAGAAGGGTTAACTTTCTTGAAATAATAAATTCAGAAACACAAAATGATTTGTAAACCCTAAAGGAATCCCAGGTGTGTTACAACAAGCAGGTAACATTCCTGCACAGACAGGTCACTTCACTATTGCAAACAGCACAGCTGGATGTGATGCATTAACACTGATTGAAAATACTTTTACACCACAATGCAGGAAAACTGAAATGCATGGGAATTTTTTACTGAAACAAGCAGTAGTGAAACCCGTGAACAAAGCTAAGCAGCAGGTTTGTGTAGACATTTGGTTTTTGATATAGAAAGTCACTCTTTTTAATGCTGAGTAACATTTTTCCCTATGTTAATGATCTGGAAAACATGGATTATTATCATGTGATAGTGGAAACTATATTTTTAATTATTATAGATTACACGTGGTGATTGATTTCTGAGTCATTATTAATCTCAGGGGAAAAAAATCCACATTCCAAGTAACATGTCTGAGCTGTGGAACACAGGCAGCCTCTGTCAAGTGTAGTTAACATTTTCCTGTCAACCACTTGGACATACAGACACAGTTTGATTTAGCAGCTATAGAGACAGAAGCTGTTCCCAGTGGTAACACTAGAACTGAAAGATGGAAGGAACAGAGTTCAGGAATACTCAAGGCTATATGCAAAATCAAGATATACTTCTCCTTGACCTAAGGTGAATACAGTGCAAACTAATACTAAACCTTAATGATTCTGTGACTCCAGGATGTCTCTGTTTATTGCAGGTGGGTTGAACTAGATGATCTTTGGAGGTCTCTTCCAAACTAAACTTTTCTATTATCCTATGGCATTAAGTTCTATGTGTTTTTTAAATGTTTATTCTACTGACTAACATATCTCCCATAAGGTAATTCAGATCACTTTGGATCTCCTTAGCTATTGCCATTGAAAGAAATGTGTTTTCACTCTCCATAATCTCAGTATCATATCAGTTAAACTTGCACTACTTTTACATTTCTATATTTCAATAATAATAAACTTCAAATCAGTTTTTCTTCTCCCTCCCTTATTTTTTCTCCTCTATGTTTATCTCAGTTTTCTGGGATGCCTGGGCTATTCATAATAGAGTTGAAAATACTAGAAAATGTTGCTGTGAAACACCCAAACCTGACAAGGTCAAGAATTGCTCAGTCACACAGCTAGCTAAGATTCAGTCATGGTTTTCTTTTCTTTTTTTTTTTTTTAATATAGATTTTATTATTATTTATTTTACCTATTTTCATGCTACCAGCCACACTGAGAGAGATGACTTAGATAATAAAAGAGGCAGATGCTGTGTGTCTCTCTTGTCTTTCACAAGCAATCAGAACATTGTGGATGGAGACCATGCAAGTGATGCAATATGAATTGAACTCACTACAGTGTTTGCAATTCAAAAGACATTACTTTTTACTCCTCACTTGATATCTTCATTGCAAGGACTGAAAAACAAGCAGTAGATGTGGCTTACTGCACAATTCTGGCAGCTTGCATTGTAGGTGCTTTACTTACACAGCTATGAAGACTGAAAGAATTAATTGCCAGTACATTTTCTTTTTTCTCCTCCCATAAGAGAGAAAGGGGAAGAATAGAAATCACAAATGTCTCACAATAAAAATCATATTTTGAATTAAGTATCTGCATATATATTATTAGTAAAATATTACTGGTTAACACTGCTTTCATTATTAGTGTTAATATTCTGGACCTATCTCTTATTTGCCTGCCCTTTATCACAAGCTGACAGACTAACCTTACAAATTTACCTGCCTATGTCAGAGAAGACTGCAGATAACAGCTCTGCACCATGTCTTCACCTGAGCCAGGAGGAAAAGTGAATAACAGAAACTATTTGAGGATAAAGTGCTTATCCTCTCCCTGTGGAGTGACTAGAGAAAGCCCAGCAGCACCACTCGTGATTCTGACAGGAGAGCCCACTGAAGCTTTGAAGTGTTGTGGTCTTCACTGCTACACTGGCAGCTGCCAGAACAGATTACTCTTTTGTACAAATAACTTTTCTCTCTCTCTTGCTCCTCTGTGGGAGGCAGTCAAATAGCAGACAATTCTGTTAGGGGATTTTCCTCCCACTGCTGAAAACTACATACTGTACCAGCAAGAAAACCAATGAGAAACCTCGAATTCCTTCTAAAAATCAACAGGGATATATAATATTGAGAAGAAGATTCAGTATGTGCAGTCTGGAAATGCAGGCGGATATCAAGTAGTAAGTATGAGAAGAAAAAATAAAATAAGAAAACCGAGAAATGTTCCAGAATTTAATCCAATATTGATTTAAGTTGAACTATGAAAAAAAACCAAACCAAATCAAGCAAAAACCAACCAAACCAACCAACCAACCAATCAAAAACAAAATACAACAACACAAAGCAAAAAAAAACTCAGAACACTTTTGTCCAGGAAAGCAAGTATCACCTCATAAAATTTTCTTTGAGTTGGCAGCAGGATGACAAACTAAGAAATGTAGATGAGCACACGTGCACATACACACAGACAAAGGAGACATTTGGACATATCTACGTGAGCAGATTCTGGTTAAAAAGTTCCACCAGCCTCTATCTTCAAGTATTTGTCTTTGTGTCACTTTCTTAAGTTTCCATACATTACTGTCTGGCAAAGAACAAAATGGTTGTATTACTTCTGCAGCTGCCTTCTGCACTTCATTCTTTTTGTCAATGCATTTTCACAACAAGGACTGTATCATCATGGAGATGATTCATACATGGAATGCTCTTTGATGTCACTAGGATATCAAAGTCATTATATACTTTGGAAAATTACTCCAATAGATGAAGAAAAGGTTTTACTACCATATAACTTTTGGTCCTCTCAAGTGATTTCATGTTTTAAATTGATTTATTCATAAGGCAAGCACACTATAGAAAAGGTGTAATGATAACTAAAAAAAAACCACTGTTTCCTTAAAGAACACTTCTTAACAGCCATTCCAGCCTCCCACGGGTGCCTCCCCATTAAGTTGTTTTTGCAGCACTGTAGTCAAGTAGTCATAAGAAGTAAGCAAACCACAGATTTGTGCATCAGAAGCAGCTAGGCAGTGGTAGATTAGACCTCCAGAAAATCCTAGAATCATTCAGGTTGGAAAAAATCTTTAAGAACATCAAGTCTAACTATTAACCTTACTCTACCAAGTCCACCACTAAGCCATATACCCAAGCACCACATCTCTACAGTTTTTAAACACATCCAGGGTTGGTGACTCAAACACCTCCCTGGGCAGCCTGTTCCAATGCCTGACAACCTTTTCAGAGAATTTTTTTTTTTCCTTATGTCAAGTTTAAACCTCCCCTGGTGCAGCTTGAGGACATTCCCTCTTGTTGTGTCATTAGTTACTTGTGAGAAGAGACCAGGGCCTACCTCTCTACAACATCATTTCAGGTAGTTGTAGAGAGCACTAAGTTGTCCCATCAGCCTCCTTTTCTTCACATTAAATAGCCCCAGGCCCCTCAGCTACTCCTCATAAGACTTGTTTTCCAGGCCCTTCACTAGCTTAGTTGCTCTTCTCTGGACCCCCTCTTTTCTTATATTGAGGTGTCAAAACTGAACACAGTATTCGAGCTGTGACCTCACCAGTGGCAAATACAGAGGGTCAATTATCTCCTTGGTCCTGCTGGCCACACTAATTCTAGTATAAGCCAGGATGCCGTTGGCCTTCTTGGTCACCTGGGCACACTTCTGGCTCATGTTCAGCCAGGTGCTGACCAATACCCCCAGGTCCTCTCCCATTGGGAAGCTTTCCAGCCACTCTTCCCCAAGCCTGCAGCATCGCCTAGGGTTGTTGTGGCCCAAATACAGAAGGTAATTTACTCTGCAATGCTTGTACTCTGAAAAATACAGTAAATTAACTCACACAAACCATGGCACATTTGTCACTTAGAATACTTGTAGCAGTCAAATTATCTTTTTTACGAACAAATTACATATTACTTACAGTACCCTGCAGGTTGACAGATCTTGAAGCTGTTTCAGAAAAAGAGCCATCCTGATTCAGGAACACATCCATGTTTCAGAAGGAAATGTACCAATAAAATTTGTGAAAAATCAATGCATATATCAATGTTTTCTCAAAGATCTCAAGAATGCTTAAACACTTACTTTCCTCAGTTGTGACCAGAAAATATCCAGCCACCTACCCCATTAATCACACCACTGGCAGTACCACTGTGCATGGAGTTCCAGACCAAGTGATATGTTTTAGGATCAAAAATATTACCCTTAGCTTCACTGAAAGCTTTGTAGTGAGGGAGTCAAGAAATCCTGAGCAAGGAGACCACTGAGAAATAATAAGTAGCCTGTTTGATGGTCTTAAAGCAACATACATATGAACCACAATAACGATTCCCTTGCTGTTGGAAATGAGTGGAATACAAAGTGGAGTGCTGAGAACATTGCATCAGCACAGCCCAAAGGAAACTTGGAGAATTGTAACTGAAAGGCAAAACAGAAGCACAGAGCAAAGCTTGTAAAGACCTGAAAAATATATACCTCCTCCCTTTAGTTTTAAATTACCTTGAAATTTTTCTTCCATGTGGCTTTTCCTTTCCTCTTGGAGTTTCATATTTAAACCTTGCAAGTAAATAAAGCAGTAGTTTTAGAGATTGACACGATTTCTTTGATAAAGAGCAAGTTGTCAAAATTATGCATAGAAACCATAAGGCAGGAAAGAAAGAGCTTTCAATCACAGTGGTAATTAAAGTCCTCAACACAGTCTGATTAAAAGGTCCAGCTAGGAAATTCAACATCAAATTTCTTCCTTGAAAGATCAAGGAAGACATACATAATTATTTTTTATCAAAACCAACTGATAAAAGCCTTAAACCTTCTGGGGTTTAACTTCATGTGAAATATTTTATTCAGCACAGCCTCATCAATGTATTACCATGCTTTATATCAAGTCAAAGTGTTTTATTCAAAATCAATAAAAAGTAAAAACGGGTTAGGTTAGAAAATACTCTGTAAACAATTTTGATGCTAAGAGTTCATGACTTACATTGCTACCATACAGGCTAAATACATTTTCTTGCATAAAGATTCAAAGGCAGTATAATTGTAGCTACCATGGTCACAGTAGCTATTACAGCCCATGCTCTCTGTGAAGGGTGAGTGCCAGGAGGATGGAGCCAGACCCTTCTCGGTGGCATCCAATGATAGGATAAGGGGCAATGGGAGCACAGGAGGTTCCACATAAATATCAGAAAAAACTTCTTCATGGTGAGGAGACAGAGCCTGGGACAGGCTGCCCAAGGAGGTTGTGGAGTCTCCTTCTCTGGAGATTTTTAAAACCCACCTGGATGAATCCCTGTGCTACCTGACCTAGGAAGTCCTGCTCAGGCAGGGGTATTGGACCAGATGATCTGTTGAGGTCCCTTCCAATCCCCAACATACTGTGATACTGTGATACATGGAGGCTGTATTTGGCTTTTAGCATGTGCAGAACCATGGACTCTACATAGGTACACTTTTTTAGTGGCACAGAGCATCCTATGCTGGAGTCCTGATTCAGGTGGTATGGAGCTGATCCCACAATCTGGTACTTAGCCTGTGAAATACTGGGGATGGAAATTCCATTTTAATACCTGTCAGTAGCTTCTTCAATGGGAGTCCTCTATGCTCTTACAACAGAAGTATTAACTGAAGAAGCTACTTGCCAGCTTCTGCTGCATGCTGACACTCAGTGCTGTTCCGGTAAAATTCCATGGTAAATTCGAGGAGAATCCTGAAAAATGTCTACCTGGTATGCACATGAGCATATGCAAACAGATTCATTTGTTTTATCTTAGTATCCAATTCTGAGTTTGCTTTTTGTTCATCTGGATTATTTTTAAGAGCTGCTGGTTAGCAGAGGAGCACAATCAGCAGGAGTTTTCTGCACAACTCCCTGTCCAGTTCCCTCTCCTAATCAACCTCACTGTCAGAACACAGAAAGAACAAAGTGAGCAACTTAACATTGCATAAGCTCTAACAAACAAGGAAACACAGCCTGATAGTCCCCATAGCCATCTCTAGCCCTAGAAATCCTGCCTCCAAAATGAAAGGTCACCTTTTATTTCTGCTGACTACTGAGATTTTGCATTTCTAAACCAGCTGCTCCATGCAGCCACCACTTGAATACCTGAGTGGGGAATCCACTAAGTCCTTCTTTCTGAAGGCAAAACTTCTACTAAAGTAAAATAAACAATAACTGAGATGTGTTATAAGTACAGAAGAGAGTTTGGAAGCTAAATAACTTTGTTGTTTATTTACTTCAGACTTATCATGAATGACTTCTGAAAGTTCCAGTCTTTCAGCTGTGACAAGAAGGGTTTCAGCTATTAAGTGGTTTTCTACTTTTTTCCATTCCCTGATTACAGTAAAAATGCTTTAAAGAGTATTAGGAAAATAAAACATAAAATAGAAACTACAGATTTCAAACAGTGGATGTTCTTTTGCTCATATCAGGAAATAACTGCAAGGAATATTTTCAGGCAGAATGGGCATAAAACTATGTATTTTATGTGATATTTGAAGCAATGAAGTGATTAAATATTCTTGTTAAATGCAAATTACTTTTTGGATCATAAAGATAATTATGTGTTGAAGATAAAATGATTCTTTTACCCTAAGAGAATAAAAGATACGAAAAAGATCTCATAAAAATACAATCCACCCTTAAGGCTTTGTCTTTGCAGTGAAATGTGGATGCTGTTCATTAGACTGCATTTTTTGTTTCTATCAATAGGAATTGCCAGTGTTAAATAAAATACAGAAGGATTTTTCCCTATTACCTCCTGCACAAACCAGAAAACACTGGAAAGATAATGTAAAATAATGTATTATTGGAACTAATAAATTAAGGCAATTTCTATCCCCTTATTCACACTACATAAATTTACAATAGCAGGAAAAATAAAACTAATTCCTGCACATTCACCACAGAGCTCCATTTTTAATGACACATGGGTACAGATCCAGGAATAAGGCCGTTCTTGTTTGGTTGCATATGTCAAGACTAGTAATTTTCTTTGCATATGACCCATCATTGTAAGGATGAATAAGGGCTTTGTTAGAGAAGTTCTGGTCAATACTGAATGGTGGCTTCCAGTAAGTGACATCCTGGAGAAAGTCACAAGTTATATGCAGAGAAGTGGGGTGAATAACTTGAGAGTTGAATTCCTTTCTCCATTGAGTGATAAATCTGAATGCAGTTTCAATTAACAATAGGTTTTGACTGCATAAATATCAAAATATATATTGATGGGAAGCTTCTCAAAGTCAGAGCTACATTTACCAGATTAAAAATATATAATGTCCTTTTATTTATATGGTTGATTGTGTTTAAAATATTAGAAACTTAATTTTGAAACACAAAATTAAGTCTTCATGTCTTTAACAAATGTATACATATTTCTTGCATATATTCATGCAGTGATTTCAGAGCTACTGGTCCAGTGCAAAGGGGTTGCCATGACTACTGCTCCAGAGAAAGTCCATTGGAACACCCCTTAGATGAAACTATTGCTTTTTGGGTGCTACAAGACTCCAGGTTGGAAAATTCCTGCCTGCTATTTCCTCTTCCCCCAACCTCCCCTCTGGCTGCAGCAGGCTCTCCATGCCTGAGCTTTCATCATCTCTTCAGTTGTGACCATGCTATCTTTACTGTTAGCAAAAAAAGAGGAATAAATATTAAAACAACAGTCTTCCAGCACTTTTCTCATGTTGCCATCACCTGGGGAAGTGCCTCAGAAAAGATCTACTGCCTAGGACAGGTGAGAAAAGGTAAGAAAAAAATGTCTTACTTTATCTTGGCCATTACAGAACCATTTTTCAAATGATTACACAAACCTGTCAAATCCACTGATCAATTTAAATTAGATTTCACCAGGGCCAGAAGTCCCACTGCCTCTGATTTTCTATATATTTCATAGAATTTGGTAGCTGAACCAAACACTCTCAGTGCTTCAAGTGGCAGAAATCTGGGTACCTGCCAGTGGGGTGTGCCATAGCCCACTGACCCTAAGGTAGCCAAAAAACCCTGGGCTTGCAGCCACTGCCTGCATTGGTCACCACTAGTCACACTACATGGTTCATCAGCCCAAGTACTGCCAGTAACAGCACAGGGAATTTGGCAGGGGGCTCCCAGCATCTTTAGTGTGGGCTGGAGGGCAAGAGAAGACAGCTGGAAATGTCCTGGTCAAGGAGCACTGAAATGCAGTGGGGTACACAGGAGCAACTTATGCACTGGATCTTTTTCAGAGAGGCATCACAGAAGGAAGTGGAGAATTGTTTTCTGAGCTTCAGCTAATTTAATTTACAATTTGTTCCACATCAAAATAATAGTGTGCTTCAGAGAATGCCTTCATTATATATATATAATTAAAAAAAAAAAAAAAAAAAAACAACTAGCGGGATGTATGGGAAATTAAACTTACCTAAAAAATGGGAAATTTAGCT
>JANHGL010007315.1:0-20788 GCA_024611195.1 Ceyx melanurus | reverse complement strand
TCATGTTTTCCTGTTTATTTGTAGGTATCTCACACTTCAGTTTATATGAAGCTGCAATCATCTATATTCAGACTTCAGATATCTTTCAGAGAGGGTGGCTCTAGACTGCATCCATTTATCATTAGACTACAATTCATCAGTTGCCAGAAAATAAAATTTAATTTTATTATTAAGAGTTTCATAAATTCAATTTTTCAAGTAATATGTTCATAGAGAGATTTCAAAATTAAGGAGTATTTGTACCTCTGTGAAGGCACCATAGCCTTTGAGAGGCCTCTGTTATTAGAGTTACTATAATAACTCTAGTAACATTCTCTAGTAACATTCTAGTAATAACTAGAGTTATTACACTTAGAATGAGATTTAGGATCATATTTGCACACGTGAAGTTATGTGATCAAGTTGTCATGCATTTAAACCTTTTTCTCAAAAAAAATCCAACACCTATGAAGATAAGATCTGTAGACAAAATTTTTACGTGCAAGAAACATGAAATTCTAGACAATACTTGGCAAGTGGCACTTATAAACTGACTGAACGTTTTTAAACGTTCTTATATGGCTATAATTTGTTTGTTTTTTAAATTACCATAAGGAG
Organism: Ceyx melanurus; assembly: GCA_024611195.1. NCBI lineage: Eukaryota > Metazoa > Chordata > Aves > Coraciiformes > Alcedinidae > Ceyx > Ceyx melanurus. Next base: position 20,191 of record JANHGL010007315.1, on the reverse strand, counting down.
TGGTTTGAAGCCACAGAATCCTGTCAGTATAATGTTTTAACAGAGCTTAAATATGTGACTCATTTTGTCAGAAAAAAAAGAAGCCTTCATTTCTATTCTGTTCCTTTCAGTACATCCAGCAAGATGCAAAGTACCTCAGCAGCCCACAAAGTCCACATCTTTGTATACAACTGAAAGAATGATTGTTTCAAGGTGCTTAAAAACTCACAGAAATAGAAGAGGTTTATAATGTGAATAATCTAGATTTACAACTTGCCCTTCTCACCATTGAACCTCCATCACATTTTCCCCCAATATATATTATTTAAGAATGCGGGGATTGTTTTAAACCAAACATGACATTTTTCTTTTTTTTTTTTTCTGCTCCGAAGTTTCCCTTCTTCTACTCACACTTGTGCTTTCACTGACCTGAACAATTTGAAAAAGCATTTTATTGTGAAATTAAATACTGGTGCCTATTAAAGGCAATACTGAAAATGCTACAGATATTAGCATATTCACTTACCACTATTTCTGTCTGATTCAGTAGGAAAAGCTCCATTTTATTTCAATGAAACCAGAATTAAAGTGATTCTGAAAGTCCCGTAGTGCTGCTTAGAAAACAGCTGGGGGTTCGGCAGACCATTTTTAATTCTGGAAGAAGTATGGTCATGCAGTTAATAAAGAATACTAATCTCCTATAAAGTGCTTCCTTCAGATTTTTTAAAAAAATAATATTGTTCTTATTATTTCCAAAGGAATCAGCAGCTGTGTCCACCTTAGCAGGTAATGTAGACTAGTAGGAAAAGGTAATAAAGCTAAACAGCTGAGGTTTGTACTCTGCACGACAGAACTATTTTGGACAGCATACAATGAACTGCATGAGGTACATGAGATGGGCTCCCAGGTCACATCTTACCGTTGAATTTTATCCCAAAGAGGTTCATTGCATGTGGTCCACGATTGCTGTGAGACGAGCCAGGGCTCAGCATGGAGGTAAGAGCAAGATGTGTTTCACAAGCACACTCCCAGACATGAAACACAAGCTTCCCAGGTGTGCCCTCATTATTTCAGTGGCAAGTGATAAACTATTTTCATTACACTGTTTGCAAGTAATTTGGACCTAGGGAGGTAAAAATCTCCCAGTGTTTTACATACAGAGCAATAATACTTAGCTGTGGGTTTGCTTTTCAAGGTACTTTTAGAACAGACTGGATTTTACAGATTTGAGGCATTTGAATTTTCTTTCCTACAGTTGTATTCAATATCATCAACATATTATTAGCAGAGAAAAAATCCCCCTAAACAGTTACTAGAATAAAGATTTTTTTGTTATTTTTTTATTTAAATCCTTTTTTTTTTCTTAGTTGCTTATTTACAAGTTTATTGTACATTAGAAGGAAAAAGAGAAAATTCATGTTATACATAAAATAAATGTTAAAACAGAGCTCTGTATTGTATTCAGAATATACACATGATCATGAACACCACAAAGAGTAAAAGAAAATACAAATTAAGCTTCAAGATTTGCAAAGCACATCTTTGAAAAATGTGGAGTTTGTTAAATCAAGACTGAAATTTTCAATAAGCAGCTAGTGAAAGACACCGAAATGGAAAAAAGGACAGATTAAAAAACAAAACAAACAAAACCACAAATAAACAAAGAATATAGGGTGTGTCATAGAAGTGGGAAGTGGAAGAAAATATTAAAGCAACCATAAAGCAAATTCAACTGGACTGTGAAAGAAGCTTAAAGAAAGTGTTTGGCTCATTTAGTTAAAAATAAAAAGAATAAGAAAAAAATAACTGGGACATATTTTCAGTAAAGACACTGGAAGCCTGAAACTAATTGAGGTTTAAGACAAGTTTCTAAATTAACACTTTCCATCAGTTTTCCATAAGGATTATGGCATCTAATGCAGTGTCAAGGTGACAGGGCAAATAGTTTGAGAATATTGAAAATGGCATGAAATCAACAGCAAGATCAAAACGCAGAAGGTTTTATGTCTTCTGACTACATCACATAACAAAAAGGGCATAAAGGATTCTGAAAGAACTGAGTATAATTTAAAATCACATATTCAAGCTATTAATAAATAATAATTTATTTTTTTTTATTAACAGCAAGCATAGCAATAATAGCTGAAAAAGGGAAAGGTGATCCAGGCAGCTGTATGTCTCATAATGTGACCCTAGATTTAGGCAAGCCTAGGTACTTTGTGTGCAGAAATACTTATTATAGATATAGAAGTAAATAGAAAATAAAATATTACCTTGGTTTTTCATTGTTATATTATGACATAATAATTGGGCATCTTTGATAAACCAATCTACTAAATTAAGAAAGTGGATATCTATTCTAACTGTTCTTAAGTACTTGTTGTGATATCGTGTGGGAATTATTAGCTGCTTATAGGGAGGTGAAATTACTAAATGAGGAGGATGGCAGGGAGATGACAACCATTTCTTTCACCATCAGGCTGGCAGGTTGCTAACACAATTTCATTTAGCTTAGTGTTAGTGGCAGAGCCCTGAGAGTACTGGCCTGCAGGAGATCTGGCTGCCAGGGTCAGGGGCTACTTAGAGACAGCTCATCTCAGGGCTGACTGGCACCATCACATATTAGGATATGTGGCAATCTTTAGGAAAGGTTTAAAGGTGATCCCCAAATGGTGACATTAAGATGCAAACGAGGTCAGGTGCCACATGCACGATGAAGTTTTATTAGAGTAGCATAGCAAAGTTTCTAAAGCAGACAGGACAGGGAGAAAACTAGAAACAGAAAAGCCAGGAGAAAGCAGAGGACAGCAAGTGCTAGAATAGTCCCCACCACGGGCCAGATGACGACGTCAGGGGGCAGAGAGCTGCTTTTCCTTTCCAGGAAAATCTTTCTCTGTCTTCCCACAGTGTCCCAGATTTTTTATATGGTTCTTGCCCACTACACCCCCACTTCTCTCCCTGTGCAGATGAGGAATTCCTTCTGCCTTCTCTGTACTCCTCTGAGAGATAAGGAGAGGGGTATAATGTAGATAACAGAGTCCTTGGTCTTGCTAATTGGTGAGCAGCAGACAACTGTGGCTAATTTATTGCAGGAGGACCAGTAGTTTTCGAGGACACTTCACTCCCATCAGCAGCTGCAGACATCCCCCCATCTCCAATCTCAGGCACACATCTTGGCGGGGGGGGGGGTGTCTCAAGACAAACAACAATGTCCTGAGTGTCTCAGCTTCTTGTATTGTTTGAGACAAACACCATCATGTCCTGCATGTCACACTGACCCTTTGCATTCGGTGACCTCGGGCAGCCCAGTAATCACTGGACTATGTCTGGGTGCCCTCACCAGGCCTGGTTGCCTCATTCAGGCACCGTGGTGTGGGACACTCAGGAGGATCTCACTGTCTCCTCTGGCTGTGTTGCTACCCTGGGCTCCCATCTCACCTTACCTTGCAGAACAGTGAGTCCCCAGACCCCAGCCAAAAATACCCAGGTTGCCAGAATAGAGCCCTTATCTCCTGTTTACATCTCCAGACTTCACCTGGAACAGTAACTCCATTATTCTGTTGGCACTACAGCCCAACCTTACACCACAATTCAATTCACCACTATTTTTTTTCCCTGTCTGTGAGCAGCCACTAGAATAATCTGTTATTCATGCTGGTTCTTCTAGCATTTGAAATATAAAATAATCACAAACACAGCTGAAAGTAATCATTTATGCAGACTAGGTTATTTATCAAAGTAAAACCACTAAATATCTGAAATGCATTTTTTCTTTTGTATGTATTTAAACACACAAAAAACAGCAAAGTAAAACCACAGACAGATATGCTATGAAAAATATTAAGTTGCAGGAACCAGTGACCCAAAGATTAAGCTTTGACTTTTAGAGATTTCACTGGTAATTTAAATAAGACATTGATATTTCAATAAATAAATGTTCATGAAACGAACGGGAAGCTGACCACTGATAATATACAACACAAGATCTCTAGAAAATATAGGAAATATACACCTTCTGAAAGTTTTATTCTTTCCTTCATGTTATCACTGAACTGAAAGAGAGCAGGAATTAGAGAAACAGGAGAGTAAGTACCCTGAAATAGTGGGAGTTGGTCATGGCTGAAGTAGACTGATGTGATCATTGACAAGATTTGAAGGCAATAGAGCAGTAGCATCATAAGGCCAAAAGAATTAATATGGAAGGAAGCAAGCAGGAGCAATCAAAAATAATTAATTCTAAGTAAAGAAACAGAATCATTTTTTCTGGTTTGTGCTGTAAAATTATTACAAACAAGAGTAGTAGTTGAGGTTACTTTGAGCAAGACTGTACTAATTTCCTCAATCAACCAGAGGCTCTTCCAGGACACAGCAGAATGTGCCATTTGAAATACAAACTCATTTCGACATAAAATATGTGAAAAACTACTTATGTTTTGAATATAACATATTTAAAAGGCCAGTTGTTGGGGGTTTTTTTCCAGGAAAAATTTCACATCAATCCATTTTAGAAGTAACAACTTCTTTGTAAAGGTCTATCTTTTACTTTCTCTCACTGTAACATGTGTAGGAGAAGTGTCTGTGAAGTGCAGCTTAGCAAATATGCAAATAAATTGTTAAAGCTTAATCATCTAAATTTGTATATGCTTTTTCTTGGAATATGTCTGAGATCCAAACAGTTGCCTTTTTTATCAACCATATTTATAAAAGTGAAAAACAGAGGGTTCTGTAGCTTACCTGCTATCATTCTTACTCACTAAATCATTCAGCTGAAAACAGAGATTATTTCCTAGACTGCAGTATTTGGTGAGTAAAAACTCCCTCAGAGAAACTGCATTTTGTTGATGTATTGCAGCAATATCTTAGCAGGGTAACATTATTCAAGAATCATTCTGGAGACAGCTATTCCATATGGTCTTTTCCTTACTACTGTTTAAAATTCTCATTTTTTCCTAAGAGAGGCAGATGGAAAAAAAAAAAAAAAAACCAAACCAGAAAGCACATTTCTCTAGTTGCAAAAGTGTCATCCCTTCGAGGCCATTTTGACATTTACTTTTTTTTAGTATGTGCAGTGAAATTGTGCTTCTTATGAAAAAATATGCATTGTAATAATGAAAGCAAGTGGGCCCTGAAGAAGGTGTAAAAAATAAAATGCTGCCAAATAAGCAAGATATTTGCAGGGGGCAGGATGCAGAAGGAAAACATACAATAAGTTTTTTGGAATAAGTTGTACACAATCCTAGAATCCTAGGATCGTTTAGGCTGGAAAAGGGTAGGAATAGGTACAGCTATGAACAGTCATTTTATTCACTACACATTATAATGCACAACAGCAATAATAAATTCTTTCACAGGAACTAACTTTATTCGTGCAGAATAGCATCATCAAAATTGTGGTTACATAAGGCACAGCCCTGCTGGTATCTTAAGGCATTGTGGTCCTTCTTGCTTTCAGCTCTGTCAAAATATCACTACCCTAAAAGCTGAGAAAAAAAGTGTACAAAATACCTTATCTCTTCTTTTTAGCAATCTATTCATGGATTAACTTGCCAGAAGCAGTCAGTCTCCAAAAATGCTTTATACCTGCTAAAAATGTGTACCATGTGTAGGATCCTAAAGGCACTGGCTAAAAAAAAATATTAGAACCTTGTGGAGAAAATACATTTTTCAGATCATTATTCCTAAGGACTACCAATAATTTATCACTCAAGTCAGGGAAAAAAATACACTGTATAAGCCTCCTGCACAAATACAAACAGCTATAGATAAGACATACATATAGAGTAAGTGAACTATGCTGTTCTTTCAGTAAAGATACACTGCTTTCCAGCTTAATAAATCTTCTTGAGTAGCAACAAGATATAACAGTTATTCTGCCAGACATAAAAATGGTGTGAGGACTTAAAATCTATGCATGCTGTAATTTATGATGTGCTGCCTAGCAGCAGCCTGGATGCTTCAAGAAGGTATTTCTGTCACAAGGTACTTTAGAACTTTAGAAAGATTCCTTGAACTTCATCAAAACTTTGTGTGCCCCTCAGGGAACATTTTCTTTAGGGTATTTGCATGTTCTCATCTTTAGGGTTTGCCTTCTCTTGTTTGACAGCTATTTAGCATAAGATATATAGAAAACTACCCATACTTTTTTTTTTCTGGAATTAGATAGCAAATAGAGGAGGAAAATAAGCTTTGGGTATGTTATTTAAATTGGCTTTCTTTCTTTCTTTCTTTCTTTCTTTCTTTCTTTCTTTCTTTCTGATGACTTTTTCAAAGCTTGTCTGGGATTTTATGAGATATGGTAAAAAAATGCAAAGCAACATAATGATTCATCATGGAAAGCAGAAGAGAGTTCATCCTGCATAGCTGAAGAAAACAGTAAACAAATTTCAACAAGATCCTCATGTACATGTTTTCCAATAAGTGTTTCTTAAGCCAACTATCCTAATTCTTCACCATTTTAAATGTAAACTAACAAAAAAAAGCTGCTCTTGGGATATTTATGGCTTAGTATTTAGTGTGTTGAAGGAGTAATGACATTTTTACATTTACTGAGGTGACTATAGCTGCAACTTTTTTGAAATGATCATGTGAAAATAAGGCAGGAAGAAAAAAAAAAAGAAAATAGTTGTGTTTCCTATCTCAAGCTGAACAGAAGGACCCACACACAAGATCCTTTTCTGTACTCACACACCAACTTATGGTTTTAATTCTTTGAACATCAGGAGGGGTTGCATCCTTGCAACAGATGAAAGGAGAAAGAGATGTAGTCCTCAATTTCTGAGCACAAGATATCAGCAGAGAGATCAGAAGAACATTTTGTGACACTTAAGTTTATTGCATGAGTATGAGAATGGTATGAGAAAGGAGTGACTCATGGACTTCTTTTAAAACCCCATCTTGTAAAAATTCAAACAATGACAGAAACTTATATAACTGATCTGCAGAAGCACTCTCATGGAGCTTTGTTGGACTGGACACAAAAAGACACAAGATACTTGCAGGAAATAAAGTAAAAAGAATCTGTGCACTCTGCAAGGTGGTTGCTGTCTTGGGCCACATAGGATTGTATATCTACACAAAAAGGATTGTATATCTACACAAAAAGGATTATATATCTACACAAAAAGGATTATATATCTACACAAGAGAAGCCAGGCCATGATCAAGACTATATCTTGGGAAACAGAATGTTATTCCAGAAAATTAATATTCCATCTACATTTAGTTATCTTTCTACTGCTAGTTTGTGACCCATACCCACATTAGTGAAACCAAAAGTACTTTGATGCATCCTATCAACTCTTTTCCTGTGGGTGTTAAAATGCTGCAGCAAGTGAATTTTCCTTCCTGTGGGGAAGTGAAGGTTCTCACCAAGCTGTGGCCTTGCTGGCATTTGTTTGTAAAACATTAGATGTTTTTAACTCTGGGTGCTGTGACACCCCAGCCAATCACCCCAGGGGGTGGCTGATCTCTTGTCCAATTACCTTGAAGTTCTTGAGAAAAAGAGTACAAAGGCAAAACAGTAAGCTTTCAAAATCTCCAAAAATGTTTTGTGGACCTGAAAATTCCACCTCAGGACACCTCTGAAGAGATCTGGCAACAGTTCCTGCACCATTCCCATTGTAATGGAAAGTTTAAGTGTAAGTGAGAATTCACTGTTGCATAAATTTTGCACAATAAATTTTGCAACTTTTTGTAAATAAAGCAACAAGCCTAGAAGTGTATTTCAGAATAAGAAGTAGTGTTGCCCAAAATTATCTTACCAAAACCAACAATTCATGTTGCTGTTCAGGAGAATTATAATTTCAGTATCAAGTCTCTATTCTCTCTCCATATCAGGTTCTTTGGCTTGGTTATACTTTTGGCCAAGTAAGTAGGGTGACACTTAAGAAATCTAATTTGGATTATTATAACACTCTGTAATTACTCTGTGTAAAGTTTTTGCTTCTGTAACTTGGTGCTAGAAAAAGTAAAAATAAAAAAAAGACATGGGATTCAGAGCATTTTGGATCTGATAATTTTGGGCATGAGGAAGAAGCTCTTTACTGTGAAAGCAGTGAAGCACAGGAACAGGATGCTCAGGGAGGTGGTGGTTGGCCCATCCCTGGAGACATTCAAGGCCAGGCTTGATGAGTCTCTGAGCAAACCAATCTGGTTGAGGGTGTCCCTGGCTCCCTGCAGGGGGTTGGAACAGATCTCCTTTAGAGGCCCCTTCCAACCAAATGCATTCTATGATTTTTTTCACCCCCTCTTCCCAAGACTCTGCATGTTTATATACCATAGATCCCCTGGGATATATGACATTCCGAAGATTTATATGTCTACTGGACGTAGGAAGAAAGCTAAGAGCACAAGATAAAACTGTTTCAGCATCTATTCCAAGAATGAAGCAACCTTTTAGTCTCTGCAAACATATAAAATGAGTCAGAATGCCTAGATTGGGGTGGGTTTTTTTAAGTAGAAGGAAATAAAATGTTGTTATAACAAATATTTAGCAAACTGCTGCAATATACTTCAAATTCTACGAATGCTCAGTTTTAATGCACACAAAGACTGCCTGCTATCAGTTGGATACAGGCCTAATTCATTCCAAAACATTAAAGATGTTTTTTCTCTTTATTTTCAGCTACAAATTCCTCTGCATATGCTTTTGGACTCTGTGAAACAAGGCTGTGCAGACTCTCTCATGCACAACATACATCCAGCTTAGTGTTAATCAGAAGATTTGCATCAGTTATGAGCCTTTGTTCTCAGCACTTTCATCTTCATTAAAATAAAATTTTTAAAACCATATACACTGATGATGATACTGATAATGTTTTACAGTTATCACACATCAAAATACGTACCAGGGACAATTGTAAGAACTACTGAATTATTTTCTAGACAAGGTAGAGTGACAGCTAGTATAAATAACTCATTATTTACATATCTGTCAAACATTGTGGTTTTGATTTAACAAGTTAAAATTCCATTACGGATAGGGGTTGGGGTTTTTTTTCCCCTACAATGTATTATTCTAGTATTTTTTAGAAGAACAATAGATTTAACACTTCAAAGGAATTGGGAGCAAAAAGCTACATACACTGAAATGGAAATGATTGTTTAAATGGAGTGGATCAGTTCTGCAACATCACTTTGCTGATAAAAACTGCCCCATATTTCAATGACATTTTCTATCCAAGAATGGAGATACTGGAAAAAAGAGAACAGACATTGTACAGGTACAGAACTGTGGGCCATGAGGAATTAAAACATAAAGGAATGGTAAAGGGAGGAGGCAAATGGGAGATAAGAAAGAGAAGCCTGATGAAGAAGTTAGGCAATAAGGACCCAATACAAAAGAACAGAGAATGAAAAATCAGTGTAAGGAAGAGAGAAAAAAAAAAATAGTCCAGAAATGAGAAAAGGGGAGGAAACAGAAAATTATCAGGGCAGAGTGGGGTTGGTGGTGTCAGGAAGGCAGAGAAAGATTGGGGTGAAAAAGAAAGAAGAAGGAATGAGGGAAGCGAGCAGGGGAAAAGGGCTGTGAGTCTGAGGGAGACAGAAGCAAAATCTGAGATGGGTACAGAAGGCATCAGAGAGATGCAGTGACTGTGGAAAGGCAATAAACACAAAAAAATATTAAAATAATTATAAGGGTTATAGATTAAAAAAAAAAAAGAGAGAAAGATAAAGAAGTGTGGAGGGGACTGCTAAAAATGACAGTGATAACAGTACAGTCCTCAGCTGAATTTCAGATTTTGTTTTAGACTTCTGCATCTTCTAGTTGATTTCTTTTTGTTTACTCCTTTTCCCTGTCCAGCAATCACAAATGCAGACTAAACCAGTGTTTGTATGTGATAGATATAAGGTACTTCACATGGCAGCTACCAGAAGGCTGCTTGTACAGAGAAAGGAATTACAGGGAATGATTCCTTTCTCTGTGTCAGTGTGCCAAGAATTAGGTATTTCCAGTTTTGTAAGAACAGAGTGTTGTCTACATTCAAAAGGTGAGAAAATAGTCAAGCAAGACTCAGCTCTGATAACCAAATCACACTTCTGTGAGATACACTCATTATCTCCTGAAATCTGTAGGTAATATGTTCAGAATTTAAAACAAGCTCACCTGTGATTGTTACAGGACCAGAATTCACCACCACAGGTGTGCACATTAAAAATCTGCGTATGTGAATTGTGTAGGATACCTGGGAAGAAAAGACAGTCAAAATGAATAAATAAGAAACCTCCAAATACCAAAAAACCACTTCTTCCCCCATTAAATGTTATAAAAGAATAAAAATACTGTGTTCCCTGTGGTGAAAATACGGGTTTGCAAAACTATTAGTTACAATTATACAGGTCAAACCATAAGATTATTAATGTCTTAATATAGTCAGTGTGTTCTTTTTACTTGTAATTAATTTCTTGTCCCTTAAATTTACTTAATTAGTGTTGTATTGTCAATAGGATTTGTAATAACTCATCTCTTGATTTGAATACTAAGATAAAGCTTGGAGCAGTTATAATTTCTAAATGCTCTGCTATTACAGTTCACACTTTATATTTAAGTTCACAGTTTATATTTAATATGGTGAAAACATATTGCTGTTTAACTCTAGGGCTGAAGACTTTTAGTTCAATATAGTAAAAAACACTGGGCAGCCACTCCAACTTTGATCCAGTTTTGATTAATGTATATACAAAGGAGGGTTAATAAACCCCATGAATATGTGATTAAAATATTATCAAAGGGAAGTTATCACTCAGAATTGAGGATCCAGAATATCCAGAATTTTTGGGGACATTTGTTTTTCTAGTGTTGTATTAAAAAAAAAGGGGGGGGGAGGGGATTGTCTAAAATGTTAAGTATACTTGCACAAATGCTCACTTCAGACCAAGGAGAAATTAACCCAATTAATTCAGAATGTTAGTTAAAGACAAGTCATTATTTTCAGAATTTAACCAGTTGTCGTTGTGCAGAGACCTGCAAAATTCCCAGCTGCATAAATCTCTGTATAAATCAATTTCAGAATAATTAAATAGCTCTGCTATTTTAGACAAAACCCTCTGGGATATGTTTGAGCAAAGAGAAATGTTTGGTTCTGGGGTCAGTTTCTGGCAGCTTTTTGTAAGGAAAATGTTAATTGAAGCTTTACTACACTGTTGTTTGTTGTGGCTTTTGGATTATCTCTTAGAAAACAATGCACATTAAAAAAAATCACTTTATTATTTCCCTTATCTAGGTGATTTCAAGCTAATCTATGGATATGTCTCACTAGTCAGTCATTCCTAAGCTTTAGATGTTTAAAAACACTAAGATACGAGGCTTATTTTGTCAAGAATAATTCTTATTTTACATATGAAGCATCTCTCTCTGTTCAGGCACAAAAATATGCTGCCTCAGTGTAATATTGTCCCCAGCTTCTTAAGAAAAGGAAGCAGAATTCAGAGCCATTTGTTAGACAGTCTGGTGACACAGAGACAACCTGTTTTGGAAGGATCCACAAAAGCACCAACACAAACACATCTTCCCCAGATGGGTCTAATCAATGCCTTTCCATTTTAAAGCACTACAATTTTCTCTATGAAAACAAAAAAAATGGAAGCTTCAGTCAGTAAGATGTCTTTCAAGTTGGACTATGTGCTTGGAAACCAGTTTCCAGCATCATCTTCCAGCATGCCTCCCTCTGGGGATCTTGGGAAAACGTCCTACAATTTTCATAATGGTCAAGAAGAACACAAAGGTGTTTTTTGATATCATGTTGCTCTGTGTCTGTCAAAATGAGGTAAGATTTGTACTGTCTTAGACCATAACCAGCCTGGAGTGGGATTGCCATGGTGTGTGCAGAAGACTGTGAGACTGGATGACGAAGAGATGGAGTACTGGCCACATTTCTGAAGCTGGTATCTGTACCTTTGACTTAGAAAATACATTTGGAAAGCATTTAGACTTTTTTCTTTCTTTTTCTGTTTTGTTTTTTTTTTTCAGGGCTACATCTCAGCCCAGTGAGAAATACAATCGTGACTTTGAGTGAATAGCTGTCATCATTTTTCTTTTAACTTTGTTAAATTCCAACTAGTGTTATCAATCTCTATTCAACTAGCTCTGTGCATCCAAAGGTCAAACTGCAGAATTTTAATCCAAAAGTTGGATTATCCAGTAAACCAGCAGTTGAATTATTAGTAAACCAGCAATGACTAATTAAAACCGTTTGCCAGTCATGTTCATAGAATCACAGACATTAGGGGTTGGAAGGGACCTAGAAGATCATCTAGTCCAACCAATGTTGTCAAAAAGGAGTACAACAGTCAGAAGATTTTATATTCCTCTCTGGATCAATTGTGTAAAACAGTCTGACCAGCTTTAATACTTCTTGCTAGAATCTTAAAAGACCTTCTGGGATAGATTTTGATTGAATAAAAGATAGATAAAAGATCAAAAAGTTCAAATCAGGGACTCATTGTTAAAAAGAATGTGCAGCAGCAGAAAAAATGTATCTGTCTGAGCCTATTACCAATTAATCAAATGAGTTTATTTCTATTATAGCAGAATAGATAATCTTAATTAAGGCAATGTCTACATCAGATTTTGTTATTTAACACTCTTTCCTGCTTATTATGTTCCTAAAGATCATTGACTAATCGTTTGTTTAGAAAACACTATAAAGAGCATCAGCCATTTTAAAGTCATTAAAACTCTATGAATAAAGCCCATAGTGGGAACCAAAATAGGTTTTATCTGCTGAGATAATCCCACACAAAATGACTGTCCTGTAACTTGATAAATCCAAGTGACAATCACCTATTCTATTTTGATACACTGAATTTGGAAAGCATGAGAGAGAGAAAGGAGAGAGAAGAGAGAAGAAAAGCAGAGAGAGGAAAAGCAGAGATGTTCTAATCTCACTGTAGAAATTTTATCTCTTAATGTGGTTTCATGGGTGATATAAACAACTGAAGTCATTAAATGAACATTTTGTCTAGATACTTTTTTTCTTAATTGATGTATGCTTGTAATATATCCAACTGTTACTTAATACTTTGTCTGTGAAACATTCTGATGGGACTGGCTCTAGTATTAGTAATCATTAATTAACCTTCTGTGAGAAAATTACCCTCACAAAGGAACTGCTTTTGCATGCTGTGTTTACTCTGCATGTGATTGGTCTAAAGAAAACAACAAAAAAAAAATACAAGGTTTAATAAATTTACACTTCTCTTCTGCAAGCCCTGCCCCCCAAGTTCTCATTATACTGAAAAATAATTCATCTTTGGGGACTTCATTCTCTAGGAGATTTTTCCATCACTCGTCATAATTTTATTTTAGCAGAGATACTAAACCCCTCATTGTTATTACATGCAGTTTTGCAGCAAATAATTCATATTTTCTGAATATGTTTCACCACAAAATCATGAGCCTTCAAACATGCTACAGTCCCCAAGGAGTTGATGGAAGTTGCTGAACAATGTCAGCACAGGCTGACAGATGGTGCCACCATCCACAGCATGATGATTAAGGTACCTGTGGCTGTGTTTAATTCAGTGGTGGTCTCCCTGCACCTCACAAAAGGACTGGGAGACAACCTGCTGCTCTTCTTTGGTATTGTGTGCTCAGAAGAGAAGCCCATCATTTCTTTATTAGAGTAGCAGTAGGAGAATATATCACAAATTACGGGCTGTGAGCACTATTATACTGGCACAACCACCTAGAGCTTAATTCTTTTCAGCTCTACAGGTTATATCATCACGTTGCTCTGTTAATAGATATATATTTTTTTTAAGAAGAGATTTTGTTCAGAAAAGATCTATGGGATATGGGAAACCTTTATGCCATATAAATATAAGATAATACTAATACGGTTTTTAAAGCCACATGCAGGGCTTACTCTTATCCCATTGATGTCACTGAGATTTTGCCATGCTTTGATGGGACAAGAAAGAGGCTCATAGTGAGCAGGAAAAAAATATTTTAAATGTTTCGGAGTTATTTTAAACACTGATATCTCAGAGCAAAAACCATTTTCACTACAAGGAAGTCTGTGTTCATGACATTGTGAAACACTGAACTCTGACACCTGCCTTTAGCAACCCTGGCTCACAGAAGGTAAATAAGGAAGACAATTCATTTGGCTAGCATGGAGGTGAGGGCCATAGATACTGTGGACCTAGTTCTTCAGTCCAATTCACATCCTAAAGAATTAACTATTTAAGACATTGCTTAAACACTACCCTAGTACTATTGGCTGACCTGAATAAGAAAGAAAATGGCTTGATGAATCAGAAGCACCATTTTTCCACACACACAGACTCTCTATTTCTTATTTCTAAAGTTGACAAGCATTAGGGAAGGGGACTCTTGTCTACTTTTTCTGTAACAATTGGAAATGTGATCCAGTGTACATTTTCTTTTCACAGAGGCAGTTATCGGTTATAATCAGACTCAGTCTTCACATCTAAACAATGGAAGGAGCACTGAAGAAGAAGTACACAATTATAATTAAAGAGGGTGAGAAAAATAAACATCCATACTGAGTTCTGCATTTCACGGGCTTTCCAGTGTTGGATTTGGAAGTCTTGATATAATCTCTGAATGATCTTAAATATTGAAACAGAATTTTAATTTCATAGAGCATTGAGGACATTTGCTGTCTCATATATTAAAATGCATGAGAAGGGAAACAGACAGTAGGTACCAGGCATACCTCCTAGTGGTTTCATAGGAAGCTTCTCCAATTGTTTTGTTGATGAGATGGAATGTTTCTGAATAAAAAAGTGCTGTTAATTAAATAGTATTCTCTGTTTTCATCTAATGGGCTCATTTTCATTAATGTTGATGTCAGTAGGTTTCTCCTTCTTTACAGTGATATAAAAAAAAATTGTATTGACGCAGAGAACAGTAGGCACTCTTTACTGAAAAACAAAAAAGATGGTTTTATCAGTCTGTAATATGTCTGAATTTGCCTTGCATATGTAAAGTTATAAAAACAAAATAAATTATTGAGATTTAGGACACTTAATTTATTATATTTGCCTTTTTAAAAAATGACAAATTTAGGAGCAGACTAATCACTGATATTCATATAGACATATAGGCATATTCATATAGGCATATTCAGATTTGTTTTCATTTACTCTTATAGAAATAAAAATATTTTAAAATATCTCATAATAATATTAGTGACATTAAGTCCTAAGGGCAGTATTAAATTATCAAGGGGCAAACACAGATAATTATGACTCGCTACCTCAATACAGACTTTACTACAGAATAATCATGGTTGAAAAGGACATCCTAGATCACAGAGTCAAACCATACCTATAACAACAAAAAAACCTAAATACCTGATCATTGGAAAAACACAAATAACCCTCCCAATGCCTCCCCTAGAGCGTGTCATGAAGCACCATGTCAACTCATTCCTTAGGTACTTCCAGGGATGGTGACTCCACCACCTCCCTGGGCAGCCTGGTCCAGGGCCTCACCACTCTCTCAGTAAATAATTTCTTCCTAATATGTTCTAAACCTCCCCTGCTGCAACTTCAGGCCATTTCCCCTGGCTCTGTCATTAGTAACTAAGGAGAAGAGACCTCACTCACCTCTCTACAACCTCCTTTCAGGCAGTTGAGGAGGGCAGTGATGTCCCCCCTCAGCCTCCTCTTCTCCAGACTAACCATGCCCAGCTCCCTCAGCCTCTCCTCACACAGCTTGTTCTCTCAGCCCCTCAGGAGCTTGGCAGCTCCTCTGGACACCTTCCAGCACCTCAATGCCTTTCCTAGAATGAGGGGCCCAGAACTGAGCCCAGGACTCGAGATGAGGCCTCACAAGAGGCAAGTACAAGGGCATGATCACTGCCCTGCTCCTGGTGACCACACGATTCCTTATACAGCCCAGGATGATGTTGGCCTTCTTGGCCAAAGATCCCAAACAAGCCTGGCCCCAAAACTGATTCCTGAGGGACACCACTGGCGACCAGCAGCCAGCTGGATTTCACCCCATTAATCCCCACTCTCTGGGCATGGCCAAACAGACAGTTTTTAACCCATTGAAGTGTACATTTGTTTATACCATGATTTGCCACTTTCTCCAGGAGAAGGCTGGAGGAAACTGTGTCAAAGGCCTTACTAAAGTCCAAGTAGAGAACATCCCCAGCCTTCCCTCCATCCAAAAGGCAAGACATACGGTCATAGAAATTGATCAGGCTTGTTGAGCAAGATCTCCCTTTCACAAACCCATGCTGGCTGGCCCTGAGCCCTTTCTCATCCCTTTCTGATCTCCCTTTCACAAACCCATGCTGGCTTCCCTGAAGCTGCTGTGAGAGGTCACTGAAGACGATCCTCTCCATGATCTTCCCAGCTACCAAAGTCAGGCTGACAGTAGTTCCCCATCTGATAATTCTCTAAATTAGGGCCAGAAAGATAAAATCCCTGTAAAAAGAATGATGACCTTTAGCCAAGGACTAAGGAGTGAAACTACATGGGAAGTGCATAGGGTGTAGAACTGCTCATATTGCCAGGGGCAAAATAATGTAGCAGCAGGCTGAAGAATTACACATGCAATTCTGGACCCTGTTTCAGAATTCCAACCTAGTGAAAACAAGGTATTACAACTGCATTTTGATCACGTAGTAGATGATCAGTTATTCCTCAAAGGCAGACAGAGTATGTAACTGGATATGTGATGTTGTATTGTTGTGATTTTTTTTATTTTAAAAGTTAATTTAAATTACTACTGTGAAAATGGGAGGAGCTGGATAAAAAAACACTGAAAGCAGTAGCATAACACAAGTTCTGACATTCTGCTTTCCACATCAGAATAAACTATAAATACATTCAAAAAAAAAGGTACTGAAGAAATAAATTCTTAGAAAGATGAAGTCTTAGAAAGGGGAGGTTTAGATTAGATATTAGGAAGAAATTCTTTATGGAGAGAGTGGTGAGGCCCTGGAACAGGCTGCCTTTAGGAAGGTGGATGAATCACCAGCCCTGGAGGTATTTAAGAAATGAGTTTACAAGGTGCTTCAGGACATGTTCTGAGAGCAGGAATGTAGGAGACTGTGTTTGATGTGGGTTTTGCTTTTTTTTGTTGTTGTTTTGCTTTGTTTTTTGTTGATGTTTTGTTTTGGGTGGGGGTTGGTTTGTGTTTTTTTTGTTTTGTTTTGTTTATTTGTTTGCTTTTTTCTTCTAATGGTCGGGTATTTAGGTGGTTTTTGTTCTTGTAGGGATGGTTGGATTCAGTGATCTAGGAGGTCTTTTCCAACCACGATTATTCTGTGATTTTGTTTCATACCAAAAATATTAAAATTTATTTAAAATAAATTCAAATTATATTGAAATGAAAATATGTTACTGAAAAATTATTCAAATTTTTAAAACTAGGACATTGCAATCATTCCTTTAGTTTTGCAAAATTTGAAATTCTTGTCAAATTCTTTTTTCATTAAATATTTTTAATTAAAGCAGCATTTTCCATTAGAAATTTACAATTACACTTTTTCACATAATTTACATTCTGTGATTAGAATGAGCTCACAATGAGAAAGAACAGTAACGAGAAGGAAACCCTTCCAATAAACACTAAAATGCATATTTTTTCATTAATTCTATTTCCTGTATACTACAAAAAAAGGCCACCTGTTACCTTCAGTTAGTGGCTATTGAAACTGAAATATTGGTTCAAATACTAAAGCTTGTGATCAATTTCCTTTCTATAGATTTACTATTCATTTCCTCTTAGCAAGAAATAATGAATCCAGAATAATGTTCAGTATAAAATCTTTCTATAATGCAATGAAGAAAGTTTGATAGAAATACATAGTTGTATTTAACTCCACTGTCTGATAAAGGAAACACTGGTTTATTTATTAAAATAATAGCACATTTTGAATAGTGCACTACTACATGCTGCATTCAAGTATCTAAGTTCTGCCATCTAAGAAAAAAAATGCTAAATATATTTTGCTAAATAATGATTTAGCTCTAGCATACTTTATCATTTCTCTTACACACTCCTGTAAAACTTGTTTCTCTCTTGCTTGGCAATTCTGTTAAATTCTGCTCAAGTACTTTGAAGAAAAAATACTGAGGAATGGCACAAGGCTACTATAGTTAGGATGACTTATTGTTTGAGTTGGTAACTGATAATTGAGATTAATTTTATTCATCCTTTATTATTTGTCAAATATAGTAACAGCCTGTCCACCTACAATTGAAACTAGAAAAAGTGATTCTTCAAAAATATGCCTGAGCTCCCCAGAAGCAGACCTTGACCCAAATCATAAACAGAGGCAAATTGATGAGATTTGTCCCTCAAAATGTACAAAACACCATGCCTGTGATTAATGTGTGCTGCCAGTGGATGTCACTGGTGCCCCACTTACACAGTACACATCACTAAAAGCAATCTTTGAACCAAAGACCCTCGCCCACATATTTTGAGACACCATTAATAAAATTTGATCAAAATATAGCTGCTTTTGTGAACCTTTGATACTGTAGGAGGGAACATCCAAAAATACCTATATTATTACATGTGAAATGTAATACTGTTAGAGCCAAACCAAATATTTTAAACAAACCTCTCCATAGATGTGTCAAAGGATCTTTAACAGTTGTATTTTATGGGCTTTGACCAGTCTATTAGTTTCCTTGATACTTTTACAATTTCTTTTGAAAAAAAAAATATTTTAAAAATGTGATGTATTCCTGGAAAAGTTCTCACATCTATCTTAGAAACAAGAAATGACAAGTGAGACAGAAAAGAAATAAGAGGTTCTGTTTTCATTTCAAATGTCTTTTCTTCTGTTTTGTTCTATTTCTATTTCCATTACTGCTTTCATCAGAGATAGCTTACATTATTGCTGATATCTTTTGAATTCACCATTCAAAACCTAAACTATGGCAGACAGTAACGTTCTTCCATGACTATCCTCACTCAGGACTTATGCAGGAATCCAGATGTGTCTGCCTTGGATTCCACCAGTGCTCCAAGGTGATGCAAGTTTGCATTCCAGTTGCAGCACTGCTGAACCAAGTCAAAACAACACAAAGCCCTGAAAGCCACATCTGATTTTAATCAAGTATTTTCACCTCTCAAGACTAGGTGCTGTATTAACCATGGAATTTACATGGCTTGGGTCATGTTTACCTGTACACCTATACAGCATAATTTTATCATATTTTCCTCATATGCGTTTACCTATCCTCAGGTACCTCAGGTGCCACATCCTACACAGCTTTTTGTCTAGCACTGCAATCTTGACAAGACCCAAGGTTGCACATTGCTTTTTTCCTGTACCCCAAGAAACATACTGGAGGTATCTATATGGAACAATAGCAACAGGTTCACTGCTCCCTTAATATGACTGCGGGTTCTATAAACCAGTCTGCCACTAGGAATTCAGGAGTTCCTGTGGAGACAGAAGCATATATCCTCACAGTCAAAGGAGCACTACTTAAAACCAGTGACTTCCCAAAACATGATTTGCATTTTTAAACAACTGCCTGAAACCTGTTGCAGCAACCAAGACAAAGAACACAAAACAAATACCATTTATTGCAGAACTTCCTAGTGTTGCTGTTCAGTTTTATTACAATCAGTTGTAGGGCTGGTAGATGCACTGATAACTGATAATATTCTCAACCACTGTCTTTGATCTGTTTCCATGGTACACAGTGAGCATCCACGTGCATTAGTGTTAGAAATATCCCCAAAGCTGACCTGCTACATGCTAGGATCATTATCTCGACCCTTTAGAGGCAGGCAGGAAAAGTAAATCATGGAAAACAAACAGTACAAGACAGTCTTACAAGTATTTTTCCTTCTGGAAGATTTTTCACGTTTGCTTTTCTGTATGTTGTAACAGTAACAGCAATCTCTCTTAGGTTAGACAGAAGGAGATTACAACAGTGAAAGTTTCTCTCTTTCATTAGTCTCTTTTCCCTTTTTTAAATTATTGGCAGAAATTTGGTCTATGTTCTATATTTGTCCCTTAGAAGCCCTTTTTCATCATACTGAAAGGCATTTATTTCCTCCATCATTTAGGAAGAATTCTTCTGCTCCCATTCAATTGTCTAAAGAGCTAAGCTTAAGAAGTGCGGATTGGGCAATTGTGCAGTGAGGTGGATTGGGAAGTGGCTGAAGGACAGAGCCCTGACATCTGTGGTCAGTGGAGCAGAGTCTGGCTGGAGGCCTGTGACTAGTGGAGTCCCCCAAGGGTCAGTGCTGGGTCCAGTA
>JANHGL010007313.1:121204-165440 GCA_024611195.1 Ceyx melanurus | reverse complement strand
CCAGCACTTGTGAGACAGCATCTGGAGAAGTGTCCAGTTTTGGCTTCTCCAATAGAAGAATCACATTGACATAAATGGAGCAATTTCAACACAGAAACATAAAGATGATCAAGGGGCTAGAGAACATGATGTACCAGAAGTGATTAAAGGAACAGGTTTGCTCAGCTTTAAGGTAAGTGCAGACTTTATGGCTATCTGCAACTGCCTAAAGGCTGTAGAGAAAATGCAGCTAGACTCTTCTCAAAGGTGCACAGTCATAAATCAAGAGGGAAGAGACAAATGTTTATGATTTCCTGTGAATCAGGAAATCTTTCAGGTTTTTTTTTATGAACGTGGAACACTGGAACAGTAACCTGGAGAGGTTTTGGACAATGTTGCAGATAGCCAAAACTTGACTTGCCTGAACCAGTCCTTGATAAACCTAAAGTAACTGACCTGTCTCTTCCAACCTCAATTACCCTATAATTCAGAAATTAAAAGTACAAGAGTAAGGGGAAAGAATGTAATGTTGTGTTTCTGTCTTCCCCCAAGATATGTGTCTGTCAGACAGGTGGTCTGATACAATAGACACCAAAGACAGACACTTACTGCAAAGAAAACACGATGCTACTCTGGTAGACCACACACAGAGTCAAGATCTTTTCATAAAAGAATACCCTAGTAGAAGCATTGGTCTACAGAGGTGCGTTTCATTTCACTGTATTTAAATAAATTACTAATAATAAAAAATATTCTGAATTCCTTGGGAAAAATAAATAAATGAATAAACAAATAAAATGAGCCAAAGGATTCCCTTAGGTAACTGAGTGTAGCAATATGGCAACTTGTGCCCAGAGAGGTTTGTGGCAATTCTGTCTGTCGCCAGGAAAGTAGAAAGGCCGTGAAACCTTAGATGGCCAGGCTATACATGTTAGTGAAAGTAACAAGATGAAAGATAAATTTTGAAAGGGAAAGAAAAATGTAGAGTAAAAAGCCTAAGTAGAAAGATGGTGAGACTATAATTTTTAAAAGCCACTCCTACTGTCATGGAAAGAGAGGTGGAGAGATAAATAATTCTGTTTATTTAAGTGAACTCAATGTGTCCAAGAGCAACTACTCCCAGGGGCAGGAAGGAACAGTCAAAGCTGCACAAGGTCACAGCACTGGGGTGCTTGTGCTGTGGAGATGCTGTTGCCCTCAGGAACAAAGCAACAAGAGCAGCACTCTAGCATACCTTTCTTGCCATGTGTGTCCTGTGATTTGCTTTCAAGTCACCAGCATAGTCCTGAGAGGCTCAAGGGGTCATGACTCCTTCAGAATATAATTGAAAATATTCTAAGACACTCTTCAAATATTGCAGAAATATTTTGCCCTTGTATCACAGTTCTATACATATTTTTTTACTTAGCAAGTCACATCAATTTTTTTTTCATCCCTTTCTCACTATAGTCACCCAGATCCTGAATTTTTCTCCATGCTGAGTAGAACAATAAAAATTTTTTTACCGTTATTTCAAATGTTTTTCACAAGCTTGATTCAAAAAAGGATAATTCCCCACTATATTTTCAGTCTGATTATCAGATGATGACGGACAATAGATTGATAAGAGTCACTCAAGAAGATGCAAGCTCTTCTGTATAACAGCCACTGCAATTATCAGACACTACTAAACTATTATTGATCCTGTTCACATTGGGTGATAACTGAGCATTTTCCACTTATTTAAAGTGCTGTTAGCCAGAAACTCCCATCAATGAAAAGCAGTAGACGAATTTCTTCAAACATGGTTCAATAAATAATAGCACATATAGAAAGTCCATAGTTCCTTAATCTCAGTGAAACAACTAATGGTGAGGCACAAATACACCATCCAGTTGTTGCTAAATGGTTGATTAGCATAAAACAGGAACCTTCACAAGGTCATTTAATATGTAACCCGAGTATCACTGACAGAACAATCAGAAACCTCAGAAAATAGGGTGGAGGGAAAGAAAGTTATTGCCTCATATAGCTTCAATAATATCAAGGGGAAAAAAAAATAAAATTGTTCAGATCAAAAAGAGTGGACTTCTCCCTATAAGGCCATGGGGCAGATCTCATAGTCTTAATTGCTAAAGCAAAGTTTCTTATATATAATTGTATTATTTCAAAGATATGTAAATCTGTGCTTAATATTAGACTGGTACATTTTCACAGAACTATAATCACAGCAAAAGTAGTCCTTATCAGTGAAATTCATATTACTTTCATTTTGTTCTCTTTAATACTGGGGACATAGAGGATGTGATCTGATATTCAGTGTATTATATTTCTCAAGCAGGGCCAGTGGCAACATAGCAGTGGACTACATGTAAAACTGGCTATTAAGGATATTAACTAGTAATTGCTTAGAGTAATCTCTCGAAATAATCAGCAATTTAAAAAATAAATAAAACAGCTGACCATTGTGATTTAAGGTCAGATTAAAACTGAAAAAAAAAGAAGTCAATTGGAATAGTTTTAATTATTTATGTTGCTGTATTTTCCTTCAGCAAAAATGTCTTCTATTTTAGTGAGGACAAAACAGATAATTTGTAACAGCTCTGTTATCAGATGAACAAATAATGAACAGGCTTTTGAGTCCAAAATATCCTCTTCTGATTCAAATAAACTGTTAACAAGTCAGGTTTCTTTTGATCCTCAACCATCACACCATCAAGCTCCATCAGCAAGATGTGTGGAGTCTAAATGAACAGATTTGGTGAGAGACTTTCTCAGATACTCTTATAGATCAACCTTTGCAGTTTATGTCCAAAGGGAGGGAAGTAGTTTAAAAATTATGTGTTTGCCAGACTACAGATGTTGATGATAGCATAAGATGGAGCTTTGCCTTACTGGGGTCCGGCAACATGGAAATTAGTCTTGAAAGGTTGACTACAGGTCTTCAAAGGGTCTGGTTCCTGCTCTTCTTGACACATGGAGAGGCAGGGCAAAGCTCCCAGCACTTTCAGTGTCAGAGGGTGCTGCCTTGCTAAGAGTCAAAAAGATGGTTAGACCCCTGTGGCCCCAGCAGATACTTGTCTGACCTGCTTCAGATGATGTTCAAGGAAAACATTCAGCATTGGGTTAAATGTCTACAACATGCAACAACAAGATAGAAAGCGGGAAGCATCTGCTAATTGGTAGGAATTACAAGCAAACAAACAAAACCAAACAAAAAAAAAACAACAACAAAACAAACAAACCACACACACACAAAAAACAGCACAGAAAACAAAGAAACATACAAAAACAAACACACACACAAAAACCAACCAAAATAAAACCACAAAACAAAACAAAACAGTACAAAGCACAGCTAAAACCAAACCTAAACACACACCAAAAAAATCCCACCCAAACCAGTAGAACCTGAATTAAACTAAATGGAGAAATGAAGTTCTTCTGAAAGTGTTGTTAAAAGTCTTGCAGCTGTTGTGAGGTGAACTAGAAAAGTAAGTAATTTACTAACAATCTCTATTTGATGCACTGTACTGTTTAATTTATTAAAAACAAAAACACATCTAAGATTTGTATATCTGTAGCACACAGCTACGGTAAGTACCCAGTTACTATGTAAGAAATATATGAAATAAAACCCAGACAACTCACTGATTGCACAGCCCTCAACAGCACATACCACCAGTCTGTTGAAACTGTGGAGAAGGTCTTTAAGAAACTGCCAAACGTTCTGAATGGAGAACTCATCTTCAAAGTTATATGGACAAAACAAATTTTCCTGCTCCTAATTTGCATACACTACAAACAGATGAAAGTTTCAGTAGTCCAAAAAGAACTGTATGGAACTATGTCTGGTCTAGTAAGCAGGATCCAAATCCATCTCAGCACACAGAATATGACATATAGAGATCTGACAGCAACATAGCGAATGCTACAGCCTAGAGTGAGCTCACACTTCCGTGTAAATCAAATAAAGACCCAGGGATGCACCAATCACCCCTTCTCTGATCTCTAATCCTGCTCATCATTAATTTGGAGACCTCCAAAAACATCTTCAAAAGGAAACTACAAAGTAATGTTTATAGTCTTCCTGGATACCAGAAATAATTAATTACAGTCAGATACAGGTTTTGTTTATATTCAAGGTGTGCATCTCCTACATCAGACCTAAAGATGTGTTTGTACACGCAAGAGCTTGACTAGATTTTGCAGCTATACCAGTTGTTCCAACTAAGATATATTCTCTTATCTGCTTCCTTAGGCAGCTGTAAGAAGAGTAATAGAAGAAAATAAGTGTATCTGCTTGATTGCAACCTGTTTTATTCTTGGTTTTGTGCAAATACATTATAAAAGATCATTGTCAAAGCTTAAATTCCAAAGATAAAGGGAAAATCACAGCTTATCTCAGGGACAGAACTAGTAATAGCATTTGGTTCATCGATTCATTTGTTAAATTGCACTGCCTAAGACCATGGGAAATAGTACTGCAGAAGTCCTCCACAATGCAAAAATGGCATGTGCTCCCTGCTGTCTCTCTCCAAATCCTACTGCTCCTGTGCTTCAAAAAGCCACTAGTTCTGCATTAGTGGCACCCTAACGATCCCTTTCTTACTGTATTTCCTGGTAAATTTTGTTGGAATATTCCATCTAACAGAAAAGATAGTGCACCCCACCTTCCACGATGAGTAATGATCTAGGAGAAAAAAAAACCCAACAACAAACAAAAACAACCACAAAAACCAAACAAGAAACCAAATAAAACAAAACAAAACAAAAACCAAACCCCAACACAACAATAAACACCCCAAAAAACCCCCACAAAAACAAAAAACACTGACATGCTTCTGAATTATTCTGATGACAGAATTTCTCTGTTAATTTATGAAGACTTGAGCCCCCAAGTAAACCATTCTAAAACCAGCACAAATTAACCTGTACACTGAGACAACCTGAATCTGAAAAATAGCCATCTTCCTATCTTCTGTTAAAAGGATTTAAGCAGAACAACAATTTGCAAGCGTGTCACTATCAGAGCTTGAGCTCTTCAGCAGCAGGAGGAGGACATCACTCCAAACTCAAGACGTGTTAATAATACGTTTTAGAATAGCGTGACTAGTGGCTTGAAAACTAATGCAATAAATACACAGTTTGTTACAAAAGAAGACTATTTATACTGATGTCATTTTAAGAAATATAACAGCTTCAGCATCAGTGAAAGATCATTACAGCACTATAGCTGCACATGGTAAAGAACCAGAGAACAGAAATATGAGCATAAAAAGACTGAAGGGGCTTCTAGTTAAATCTAAGTATATGAAATTAATTGAGACTTTGATGATTTCATTTGGGCAGCACCTAATTCTACCACTTAAATTTGATGGGGGAAGCAGAACACCTCTGCACACTTCACGCTCCTAAGGAGAACCACCACTGCACAAGTAAACTAAAGGTCTGTCCCAGATGCTTCCCGATTCCATGCGAAAGTAGATATCTATTTCTTCAGTGCCTTCTGGGAGAAGCACTGAAAAGTATTTAATAATGCAAACAGAAATTATACTTATGAACATGAACCCTGTTTTTATCAATTAAAAAGAAAGACTAGGTACCTTTTTAATTGTCCCTGCCTTTTTTCCTGTCCTCCCCTGATCTTCATTCTTCTTTGTAGCAAAATTGATAAAGAATAAGAAAAAGGGAATTAAAGAAATATGAAATTAATCTGATGGATAAGAAGCATTTTGACTGACTACTGCAATATGTTCATCTAATCCAGTTAGATTATCTCCTTGCACAACCACTTAAGCAAAAATAAAACAGTAAACAAAAATAAATGCTTCAAACACTGACCCCCAGTTTAGCCACTCAAGTGGTCTTTGGAGTCCCACTTTGTTGGATAGTCTTTGAGACGTACACTGAAAAAACTTCTTGAAGGGATCTCAGAATGGCAGCAACTAAGATCCCAAATGACTTTATTTGTTGAAGTTCACTGCTGATGCAGCACACATCTCACAGAAGAGCTGCAAGAGTAAAGAAGTGACAGAATCCTACCAAAAGCACCCCATAGAAGTAATGAGCAAACCAGAGCTAAATTAAGCTTATAAACTGAAATGCAATAACCTTAGCATTACCAATGCTGTTTCTGATCATCTAGCAGCAGGACACAGAAGTGCAAGAGGAACTAGTGAACAAAGAGAGTCTTGACATTAGATTCCTCTTAAAAGAGGCACAGAAGGCGTCAGCAAGAAGCTACAGTTCGGTATCACAGAATTATGTGCCTCATTCATTAGTACCACATCATTGACTACACCATGAAAGAAATGACAAATTAGCAATTTCACAGGACTAGCATAATACTATCATTTGTATCACAAAGTCAGCAAAATCTAACCTCCAATAATTCAGCTCACCATTCTAACCCAAAGCTGGCCATCAATACGGTTTTATGTGCCTTGTACTAATCACTAAAGTCAGATAATATGCAAGGTTAATGGTTGCAGACAGTCTGGGGAAATATCCAAGATCTGATAAGGAAACCCCACATTATTGCTGTTCTATGTGTGTATATTGCAATCAAGAATAGGCAAAGGAAGGAAATCAATGCTTAAGGCAGTTATAATACATCTCTTGGTGTAACATATAAATTGGCCCTTCATTGCCCATTCACATTTCAGTTAATAAATAGTCCAGACATAGGACACATGGATAGTGAAGAAGTGTAACCATTGTATGTTTGTCTCCCTTACTTTAGATTTATGCTGTCTTAGTACAACAGACTCTATCCAGTGTTTTTCAATTACTTCACTAGCCTTTTAAAGAAAATAAGAAGTGATGCTTAATCCTGATCGGTAGTTTGTTATATAGTCCACCACCTGAAAGGAACTTGATGCATTTTTCCTCATTTAAACAGATAATCAACCAGGATATTCTCATTCTAATTGTACCTCACCATTGCTTACAGTCACAAATATATATTTCATCTCCAGAGCTGATAACAAAAATTCCTTTTTCCATGCTGGTTTAGCAGATTCAATGTTGATTTTCTAATTAGCACTGAACTATCCAAGGATACTTTAAATTGTAGAATAAGAAGTCTGACCTCAGTATGCTCATGCACATTTTTTAATGTAGTGTTGCTGATAATATTTAAATTTACATCAATTAAATCTGTGCCTGCTCAATGTTCCTAAAATGTTAAACCCTACGCTTTGAAACTCTTTCTAAGTAAGCATTTTTTTCTCCTCTAATGTAATTATATCACTTTACTCTCTGCAAACCAAAACCAGGCAGGCAGTGTTTTTAATTTGTAACTGTACTGCTAAATGCAAATGTAAAATTGGCAGCTTTGATGTTGCAGCATTAAATATAGCTTATCTCACCAGTGACAGTGAGAAACAGACACTCTCTTAGGACTGTGAGTTATGACAGTCTCTCCAATGAGTGAAAAATCATCCCTGTACAGCTGTCACTGATGAGATTTTCCTTTTCTTTTTCTTATGGCATGTAAGTGCTTCAGCATAGTTGGAGCCACCACACTAGTGGCAAAAATGGAGACTGCTTCAATGCAATGAAGTGTGCCCTTTTGTTTCGTAGTTTTCTTTAACATATTAAAACAAAACAAAATGAAACAAGAAATCTACAACATACCACACTGCACCTTTCTCTTGGGAAAAAGAAATATATTCAAAAATTATACTGGGTCCAGTAACTAACTGATAATAAACTCATGTAATGTTTGAAGAAGGAATTAGAAAATGACAAGCACACAAAGACAAGGATGTAAGAGATGTCTCCTCTCCAATGCTCACATCTTGCAGAGCATGACTTCTTTTGCAGATGTATATAGGTGTAATCTTTACTCGCTTTAGCATAAGAAATGCACATAGTACCAAGATGCTTCAGTGGTAACTGAGCACACTGTTGCTTTGGGCACTGTGTAATCAAACTCAGAGCAAAACATCTTTCCAGAAAGTTTGCAGCCTGAAAAAAAAAGTTCACACACTGCTGCTGAGAAGAGAGCATATCAGTAAGAATTACTTCTAGATCCTGGGAAGTGAGAATCTTTTTGTTCTGTAATTGTGAAACAGACACACCTTTTGGAAGTTTCAATCATAGGAATGATAAACACTGGGTGATAAATATTGGTGAATAAGGGAGACACCTGACAATTTTCAGCCATATCTTTGTCCCAGGTGACACCGGAGAGGGATTTTCTCCTGCCCACAACACAAGTTTCAATGTCAGCAAGATCCAAAAATGGGGTGCCGTTTACAACACAGAGTCCCAAAACAGAATGCAGAAAGACTGTGTGTGCAGGAATCCCAAAAGGCTGGACAATTTCACTGAATACTAATAAGAGGATTGCTTCTCTAGTGGCAATACCTTCCAGTGCTATTTGTGTTTTGGCAGGGACATTTGAGTACTAAAACAAGCTCTTTTTTTTTTATATAAAACAGTGATATGTTTCACAGTTCAGCAGGATTAGATTTTTTTTCTGCAAGTGTGCAAGCCCTCATTGTGCAAAGTACTGAAACTGGTTGGTTTTTTTTTAAGATAGTTGAATAATAGCTTCCTTCAAAATCATGAAAACAAATGTTTTGCATTGTTTCTCTCAAAGCAAAAAGGATGCAAAGGTTGAAAAAAAAAGATAAGGACAGAAAATTGTCAAGTATGTTCATTGCAACAGCTAATTGGAGCTGTTTTAAAGTAGCCATTTCAATTCTATAACTTACAGTGTTTTTTATTCAACTCATATTATGGAACAACACTTAATTGCTTTCAGATGAGAGATGTTGTATTAGATTATGCAGTTACACTTTCTCTTTTTTCATTCATACCATTTCATTCATTCATATTAGATCATAATTCAGACATTCATGAAGAGTGCATTTCCAACAAGAACCTGATTTGTTCTCTGAAACTTCCACTTTATCTCTGCCTTTAAAAATAAATAAATAAATAAATAAATTATGGTAGGTGCATTGGCTTCTAACACCTTTTTTGTTAATTTGTTTTTCTAAACAAGTGGTTAGAGTGCAAGAAGTATCTTTTAAATATTACTTAAATAAAGTATTTCTGAAGATTTCTGCCTGAATCTGCAGAGATTCTGAAACACTGGTTCTGAGATGTAAGTTACTCCATTAATTTCAAGGATTTATAACTCTGTGGCAAATCACAGAGCTGTATCAGTCATTGGTGTTAATTACATCACCAGTGATCAAGGCATAAAAAGAGAACCATTGTCAGAACTGATACAAAATTCTCAATGACACAAAAGGCTAACCAAGGAAAGACAGGTTTAAAATTCAAAGGAACAAGCTTTTCCAGACCCCAACACTGAGAATTATGGGGAATGACCCCAGAGAACAACATCTCAGAATATGACACAGAGAAGATACATTGGGATGGGCAGTAAATCTGTTTTATGGTGGTCAAAATAGTTGCACATGGGATGAGTTGGAAATAATATGTCTCCATTTAAAAAAGAGCTTGTACATGGAAATTCAATATGCTTTGTCTCATTTTCCTGTCAAATCTGATTTGTATTAATTAGAATAAAAATGTTACTGATGTGAGCACAATGAAAATGGTATCTAGAAATGAATACTCTGCTTAGACATATGGTAACAACTTTCAACTAAAGAAGGTGTTGATCTTCTTTCCTGTCCTCTTTGTTATATTTTCAGAGCTGTTCCTGATGGGAAAGAGAAAAGAAATGAAATTAAATGAAATTATGAAATTAAATGTGTCCTGTTGTGTGTCTTTTCCTCAGAATTTTAGTTTTATTGTTTCAGTTTTAAGTTTTATTTTTCTCTTTCTTTTCTTTTTCTTTTTCCTTTTCCAGTCTACCCTTTTAAAATATTTTTTTCCATTATCTTCTTCAAATATTAGGTAACATTTCTTCTATTCACTTGCCAGTCACCAGCTATATGCAGAGAGCTAATTGATCAGATTGGTCTTGGATTGGTCAGTAGACAAGACTTGGGTTAAACAAGTACTGGTCAGAGTCCTACAGCAAATGTCACAATATTTACCATTGTTATTCTCAGGAACATTTCTGTGTTATTATCCTTGTTGATAAGGTAATAACTCAAAGTTCCTGAGAGTAACCTTGGATGTCTTCAAGATTCAGTTTTGAATACAAGGATTAGGACAAGAATTATTTTCTGAATGGACAGCCTAGAAATGCAGCATAAACAAACAACCAACAAGTGACGTATAAACATATGTATCTTTCCAGCATTCATGCAAGTCATCGTGTTAAAGAAAACCCAGTCCATTTATCGTGCAATTATAATCATTAAAGCACTGCCTACCATGCTCTGAAGGAGTATAGTTCCTACTCAATAATAGCAGACTGGGGCTAGATATGTCTTTGGTAGAGCATATTAAAGTTTACCTCTAATAGTGATGGCTAGATAATGGTTAACCTAATCTTTTGGAAGTCTATCAACTGTACCTCCCCTAACCCAAATTTTCTAAGGAAGCAATGGGGACTAAACATAGCTGATCGTGAATTTGAAAAGAAAGAATGTGTAAAAAGGTTTTGATAGAAGGTCAAGGGAGGTTCTCCTCCCCCTCTCTCCTCTGCACTGGTGAGACCCCACCTTGAGTACTGTGTCCAATTTTGGGCACCCCAATTCAGAAAAGACAGAGATTTACTGGAGAGAGTCCAGCATAGGGCTACCAAGATGATTAAGGGAGTGGAGCATCTCCCTTATGAGGAGAGGCTGAGAGAGCTGGGGCTCTTTAGCCTGAAGAAGAGGAGACTGAGGGGGGACCTTATCAATGTCTATAAATATGGTAAGGGTGAGTGTAGGGAGGATGGAGCCAGACTCTTCTCAATGTCATCCAATGATAGGACAAGAGGCAATGGGTGCAAGGTGGAGCACAAGAGGTTTAGGGTAAACACAAGGAAAACCTTCTTCACAGTGATGTTGACATAGCTCTGGAACGGGCTGCCCAGGGAGGTTGTGGAGTCTCCATCGCTGGAGACACTTAAGACCTGCTTGGATCTGTTCCTGGGTGACTTGGTCTAGGTGATCCTACTCTAGCAGGGGAGTTGGACTAGATGATCTTCTAGGTCCCTTCCAACCCCTAAAATTCTGTGATTCTGTGATTCTGGGTAAAGGTCAAGACTGAAAATTTCAGATGCCTGCTCTTGGAAATTGAGTGCTTTGACACACAGATGTATTTCAATGAATATACAACCTCAGCAGCAAACTTCCCTATTCAAGGTAGTATCACCTTTTACTAACCTTCTGCCATAAAGTATAGAGCTTCTTTCTAGAGGGAAGTATTTTTTTGAAGTTACCAAGCACATAGAGTTTGAAGTTCACACTGATAACTGACTTGTGTCAGAGCCTACATACTCCTGGAGAATTATGCTTGGGTACCTTATCTGTGGTCTGTCCATCCCAAATAACACTCTGAAAAAAAAAGGAACTCAATTAGTAGTAAGCTTACCTATCACTTATCAGCTGACCATGTAAATAGCCTGCAAAATAGTAAAAAGGCAGGTGGTAATCCAATGGGATAATAGCTCAGGGAAAAAATATGCTATTAGCCCTGCTGGGCTCCACATGGCAAACAGCCCTTTCCACTCATAAAACCATGAATAGATCTGCAGCACAGCAAGAACACAGCCATGTTCAGCAGCATGTGTCAAGGCAGGGAGGGAGTGAGTCTGCTCTTGTGAGACAAAAGGCTACACTCTGTGAGATAAACAACACTAAGACAGCATGATCAAAGAATATTTAAAAATAACCGTAATAAAGAAATGCAGAGGGAAATAAAATTTTCAAACAACCTGAGTGGAATCTCACTGAAAAAAAAAAAAATATTCCACATGCCAAAAAGGTTGAACCCACTACCTTGGAGTCATACTTTGAGTTCTTTCTCATGCTGCTTAGGGCCCTAAGGAAACCAATTTATAAAATGAAGGACAGAAATGTAATCTTTGCCAGTTCACCTCACGTTGGCATTGGAAGCTGGGAAGCAGGGTGAAGGTAACCAGTACTGAGATTCACCCATTCCTAGCTCTGGGAAATTGACAAGGCAAAGGATAGATGTCCTAAATTACTAAACCACAGGTCAGTTCTTTTGCTTCATAGAATCATAGAATTATAGAATGTTATGGTTTGGAAGGGACCTCTAGAAATCATCTAGAGTGCAACCCCCCTGTCAAAGCAGGATCACCTAGGGCGTGACACACAGGAACAGATTTTGAAAGTCTCCACAGCCTCTCTGGGCTGCCTGTTACAGGTACTGTCATACTTACAGAAAAAAAGTTTCTCCTCATGTTGAGGGGGAATCTTCTATGCTAAAGTTTATACTTTTTTTTTTTACTTTTTTTTTTTGTCCTATTGCTGGGCACTACAGAAAAGAGATTGACTCCTTCCATTTGACACTCACCCCTCATATATTCATAGACATTAAGATCCCCTCTCAGTCTTCTCTCAAGTGTAAACAGCCCCAATTCCTACAGTCTTTCTTCATAGGGAGGTGCTCAAATCCCATAATCATCCTCATAGCTCTCCATTGGCCTCTCTCCAGTAGACTCTTGTCTATCTTAAACTGGGGAGCCCAAAACTGGATACAGTATTCCAGGTGTGGTCTCACTAGGGCAGAGTAGAGGGGGAGAACTTCCCTAGACCTGCTGGACACAGTTTTCTTAATGCAATCCAGGATGCCATTGGCCTTCCTGGCCACAAGGACACATTGCTGTCCCATAGGTAACTTGCTATCCACTAGGACTCCAAGGCCTTTTTCTGTGGTGCTGCTTTCCAGAAGGATGACCGCTAACCTATACTGGTGCCTGGTGTTATTCCTCCCCAGATGCAGGACTCCACACTTGTCCTTAGTGAACTTCATAAGGTTCACCTTCACTCAGCTCTCCAGACTACCCAGATCTCATTGAATAGCAGAACAGCTTTCTGTGTGTCAGCCACCTGTCCTAGTTTTGTATCATCAGGAAATTTGCCAAGGCTACGCTCTATCCTCTTGTCCAGGTCACTGATGAATATTTTGATCAAAACTGGACCCAGTACTGATCCCTGGAGAACACCATTGACCACAGACCTCCAACTTGACCCTACACCGCTGATCACAACCCTCTGAACTCTGTTGTTGAGCCAATTTTCAATCCACCTCACAGATTAATTTTGCCAAATTTCTGGTGTTTTTCTGTGAGGATGCAATGGGAGACAGTATCAAAAGCCTTAATGAAGGTATATGGCATCCACTACTCTCCATCTACCCATTTGGTAATGTCTTCATAGAAGGATATAAGATTAGTCAAGCAGGATTTCCCTTCGATAAATCCATGCTGGTTACTCGTGATAACCTTTTCTTCCATGTGTTTAGAGATGGCCTCCAGAATGAGCTGCTCCATCACTTTTCCAGGGATGAAGGTGAGGCTACAGACCGGTCAGTCTGTAGTTTGCTGGGTCTTCCCTTTTGCCCTTTTTGAAGACTGGGGTGACATTGGCTTTCTTCCAGTCATCAGACATCTCTCCTGTTCTCCATGGTTTTTCAAAAATGATGGAGAGCAGCTCAACAAACAGTATCAGCAGCTCTCTCAGCACATGTGGATGCACCCCATCGGGGCCCATAGATCTGTGTGTTTTCAGTTTATCCAAGCGATCTCTAACCCAGTCCTGACTGCCTAGCAGAGTGTCTTCCTCTCTCCAGTTTTGCTCTTGTAATTCCAGTGACTGGACTCCTGGGGGCTGGTCTCAGAAGTAAAGACTGGGGCAAAGAAGGCATTCAGCAGGTCTGCCATCTCTGCATCCTCTGTTACCATATCTCCCACCTCACTTAACAGTGGGCTCACTTTTTCTCTACTCTTCCTTTTCTCATTGATGTATTTGAAAAAGCTATTCTTGTTTTCTTTCATTTCCCTGGTGAGACTATGTTCCCAGAGAACCTTGGCCTTTCTTGTCTAAATCTCTACATAATCTGGCAGTATTTCTATAATCCTAACCAGACCCTTTTTCCACATACTGTAGCACTCCCGCTTCCATTTGAGATTTTTTTTTTCTCTCAAGGGAATACATTTATCTTAAGCTTGGAGGAGATAAAGTTTGAATATTAACCAGCTATCTTGGGTCTCCCTACCTTCTAGATCCCTAGCCCATGGGATGCTTCTAGTCGATTTTTTTAAGAGGACAGTAGATTTTTGAAGAAGACAAACTCCTTTCAACTATGAAGCATCAGGCTAAGTGTTTAGAAACAAAATAGTACTCTTGCAAGCCAGCATGAGAATCCCTGTGCCTAGTCCCAGCCTTCCCACTAACCTGTAGCAGTTGTACAGAGCCAGCACAGACAGTCTCATCATGAATATTCAAGGATGGAGCCAAAGGAACAGTTGGTGGAACCAAAAACTTTCTCTATGGTCTTCAGCATGTCATTTAACCCATCTTTGTCTCCTTTGCCTGTCCCATCTGTAAAATGGAGATAAAATAACTTACTCCTTGACTTCTCCATAGCATTAATAGCTGCGTGGCAGTTTGGGATCCTCATGTAGTCTGGTACAGACATCACAGCAAAGATGATTAGAAAGCAATGGGCTGCCTGTGCTTCTTGGCACTGGGAGAAATGGTGTAGTCAGACCAAAGCTGCAGGCAGCAGGTCACCAACACAATGATTAAATCAACAGTCAATTTCCTGTAATCCAGAGCATTTACTGGCATTAAAATCCCAACGTTATGCAAGAATCTGTTTCATGTGTTTAATGGAATGGTAGGTGTAGTGCAGGTTGTTTTCCTAACAGATTTGTTTTACTTATCTATGTCTTACATTTACAATTTTTCAAAGCTCACATATGTACTTACTGTAGCAAATATTAAACACATGCATTTTACTTCCTTGGCTGTGGGAATGATCTGTATTTAAATCTACTAATTCCTAGTGTTACTGGAAAATATGCACCTAGTTTATCTGCTTATGCACAGCTTGAAGCAGCTCAGCAACAAAGCAAGAAAAGATTACTTTAAACACCTGAAACAGGATTTTCTGGGGTACTGAGTGCCCAAACATATAAATGTACAATAGTAGCTTCAGAAGTTCAAAGCTATAGAAAATCTACCTCCTTATTGTCTTGTCCAATGTAATGAAAGAAAGAGGAGGGTACATGGAGTTATTAGTTTACAGTTTCAGGACAGATAGTGCTCTTGAAGACTGAACAAAGGCTGGAACCAAGAGGCTGGTGGAAGAATAAGCAAGAGCAGACACCAGGAGCAAATCTGAAAGCAAAAACATCAGCTGTATGTTTTCTCCTTCATGCACACTGGGTGCTGGGGCAATTCAGCCTGAAGAAGAGGAGACTTGGGGTACACCTCATCACTCTCTACAGCTACCTGAAAGGAGCTTGTAGGCAGGTGGGGGCTGGACTCTTCTCCCAGGCAACCAGTGACAAAACGAGAGGGCATAGCCTGAAGCTGCACCAGGGGAGGTTTAGGTTGGATATTAGGAAGCAATTCCTTATGGAAGGGGTCATTAGACACTGGAATGGCTTGCCCAGGGAGGTGGTGGAGTTGCCATCCCTAGTGGTGTTTAAGGAAAGATTGGATATAGCACTTAGTTTTATATGGTCTAGCTGGGTGCCATGGTGTCAGGTCTTAGGCTGGACTTGATGATCTCAAAGGCCTATTCCAGCCTCAACAATAATTCTATGTAATCTCTGTACATACACACGTTAGCAGGTCACGGAACAAGCATACTGACTGTAACACCAAAGAAACATCAGATACAGCTGAGAAAGAGATAGAACTTTAGTGATGTAACAGGAATTCAGAAAATTGGTAAAGCTTTTGAGATCTCAGAAGAAATCCTGAAACCAATTCACCATCACTCTATGTATTTACTACCTGTAATAAGCTCTCTGTTACCAGAGAAAGACATAAGGACACTGCTTCTAGAAGTGCTGCTTGCACTCTTGCTTGAGTGGAAAAATGGCACTAAAGCTCTAGAAGCCAGCAAAATATAGCATTAGAAAGAATAAGAGGCAATATAGTAATTAATTTACAAATTAAATCTGATGTATATATTGAAAATGCAGGAAACTGAGGCGATAATCAGTTTCCCTCAATGCGGAAAGAGGCAGAAAATGAGACTTTGCCATAGGTGACACCATTGCAAGACAGGTAGTGAGAAAAAGATCCCTTTCAAAGTAAACTGTCACTTACTGGTTTTAGAAAAGATAAGACAGGAATGTACCAGTTCCCAGAAAGATAAAAAAGGAAGTATAAAGGAATGCTCTTTTTTTCAGTGGGTAGGTTGGGCTTTTGGATCAAATCATATCGAGTCAGTCTGTTACATTGGCTCCACTATTAACCTAACTGCTCTGTAATTACAGTTTGCTATGGAAGTGCTTTTCACAACAAACACATTCTACTTTGTCAAAACAGGCTTCTATCAACTGAGCCTCCAGCCAGAGACCAAAACTCCTGCTCAGTACTGTGCAGGCTGCACAGTGTCTCATAAGGCACTGGGAGAGGGTGCCAGGCGTCCAATGCATCCCAGCCCAAGTGGTGAGAGCCAAGAATGAGCAGCAAGTAACAGGCTGGGAGCATCTAGTATGACAGGTCTGACAGGTATAAAAGCCACCCTGGCAAGACACTGGCCTGTGAAGGTGCATTTCTTTTACCAGTCCTTCCCAGGGTTTATCTGTATTTCTCTCCCCACAAAAGCCCTAGTTCTATTTGTGGAGTAGGTATGTATAGCCCTCACCATCGACATTCATGGAGTTAGTAAAACTGTAAACTCATACTCTTGCATACCACACTCAATCTTTCCTGTGTAAAAAAGTATTTAAAATATCTCTCATGTCATCTCACCAAGGTGTTTGCTGTGGGCACAACCTTGACAGGATGAAATCAGTGCACTGAGACATGAATGGTTACTCTTTTATATTTGTACAGTGCAAAAATAACAGCAACCCAGATCTGGTATACTATGAGGAGTTCATTTAGTTACTTGTCTAAGTATCTACACAAGGTACTGTTTGTAGGTATATCACTTGGAAGCATCTGGAAACAATTCTGATCTTTCACATTTTAGAATTCCCATGTATGGAAGCAAGAAGGCTTTGTATGTTTTACAGAATTATTTTATGATTAGCTTGACTTCACAATATGGCATTCTAATATTAATATCTATCTTGTAATCAAAAAGAAAAATGTGATAATTGGGGAATCAGAGATAGTATCATTAACTACTGCAGTCAGCAGGAGGAATACACAGATATAAATATGAAACCAGAGTTCAAGTATCAGTCTTTACTCTATAATGGAAATCTTACATTAGGGAATGTAAACCCCTCCGTATCTAAATGAAGGCTTCTGAACAAAGTGTTTTTCCATCTTGAGAAACACTACCTTAGATGTAGTAATTCTGTTTATTCTGAGGCAGAATTGATTTTATTTTTTAAGAAGGTACAATCACCAGAATGTAAGGTATATCCTGAGATTATAAATTACTTGGGAAATGAACATAAATCCCACCCCCCCTTAAAAAATAAAAAAAAAAAAAAAAAAGTCAGAAGTCATAAAGAAATCATAAGGACAACCTTGAGGGAGAGACATAGAAGCAAAGCAGCCACATTGTTAGGAGAGAGAGCATTTACATCCTGGAGCCATCCATTCTCTCCTGTGTGGGAAATGTGCATGCACAGATCGCCATCCCACTGATTATTGCTACCTTGCTTACCTCACAGACTTCTACAGGGCAGAAAAAGTGAACTAATTTCACATGACAATGAAATAAAATGTCGGTTTTAGTTTACTAAATAAAAATGTACACTTATGATACTGCAAAAGCTGACACTAATGAGTGAAGAACTGCACACAGCTATTCCTCTTTGCTTATGCAGATATGCAGGTTTTTGGCTGAGTATCTGGTGAGGTTGTTTTGTTTGGAGGGAAGTGAACTTCTGTTGCTGTTGGGTTTTTTGTTTCTTTTTTTACCTCCAGAGGCTTGATTACGTATTCAAATTGAGTCATCAGAGTTGTAATCAGTATTTCATAATACTCCAACTTTGTGGCTAGCTTGGCTGGCCATTTTTCCAGTCCCTATTATCTTTATCTGTTTAATGGTCCAGATGTCAGAACAATAGAACATGTTAAATATTGACACTGGGGAAGCATCAAGAAAATTAATATTGCTCTTGTTTATTTTTATATACTAGTAAATGCTTATTTTGTTGAGTGTTACCCTAAATACACTGCACTGTTATGGAACTTTTTTTCTAAAATTAACTGCTATTCACAGGTTAAGCCAAATTCAGATATCTCAGGATTGAACCATTTTACTCTTTAACTGTGATTATTTTATTAATCCCATCGCTTAAGGCTATTCACATGTCAGCTGCATCAAGTGTCAGGTATTTGCTCAGCTGAACAGCGTGTATTGCTTCTGTTTGCAGTGATCCTACCTCTACTAGTCCATTTTTATTTGCAGACACTTATATCATCACTTGCCAGGCTTTATTCTCATTACTAACATCCACAGAAATCATGATACAGCATGTGTAGCTATAGCAGCTGCTATAGAGCAGATTGGAACACAGCCCAGTAACTTTGCAAGCAACTTGTCAGTGTCCTATAGGGGTTTTTTCATGTAATACTTATTTTAGTGTGGAACCTGCTTTTTCACTATCTCATGCTTCTATTTAAAATCTGTAAATATATTTGAAATTGTGCTGTCTCTTTGGAGAATTGGATGGATGGAGAATATAAATACTCTAGGTAGAATGTATGTTATTTCAAGGTTTTGAAACAACTGGTGCAATTAATTCTGGTTTTAACACAGTGCAGGAGGCACAGGGCTGTTTTGTGTCCTACTACATCCATCCTGTTTCTGCAGGACAAGCACCCAACTTTTTAGCATAATTTACTCATAGGATTACTATTAGATTCAATAAATGATTATTTAATGCTTTTAGAGCTCCAGAAGACAGAAAATGCAGATGCACTATATTTTCTTTTTTCCAGTGATGATTTATTATATTAAAACATTCATAGACAATGACTATGTGATGCCCTGTTATGAAGGTAGCTGATGACAGATTTTTTTATGCTATATGTGAAAGTGGATCTTAGTTGATTATGCTTATGACAATTTATCATAGGAAGGTATCTTTTACAGTGGTGTCATGGAATAGAAGACTGTCTG
This sequence comes from Ceyx melanurus, assembly GCA_024611195.1. NCBI lineage: Eukaryota > Metazoa > Chordata > Aves > Coraciiformes > Alcedinidae > Ceyx > Ceyx melanurus. Next base: position 146,315 of record JANHGL010007313.1, on the reverse strand, counting down.
GGACAAATACAGACATCCTTTCTGGGACTAAAGTCTCCTTTACCACAAAATAAATCCAATCTGACCCAGCAGGGCTAACAGCTCTCTGCTTCAGAGATACTGCTAGAGGGCTGAGGTCATCATGGAGAGTTAGGTACTTTGGAGGCCATCATTGCTTAAAGTCTGTATTGCAGTAAGCACATTTTCAGTTCAGGACTATAAAACAATATTTCACTTTCAGTCCGAAGCCTCTTTATTGGCTTGAACTTGCTTTGCCAACCTGGAAATCCAGCCAAACTGCACAGCTAATCTGGGCTGAGTTAGCCACCCTAGATTAAGTAAATGCATTGTGGCAGTAGATGTTTCCTTCAACAGTGTATTCTGTTAAGGATTTGCCTGTTCCAAAAGGAAATGTGTCTTAATGCCAAATGCAATGAGCCAAGGAGCCCTGAGTGTAGCCCAACCCAGAATAAAACGTGGATATTGTAAGATCTCTTCAAAGCAAATTTTGCAAGGATTTCCCTATTCTCAGGGTGAAGCAGGAGGCCCAGAAGGTCTGGGAATATTCAAGGGCTGGTGGTGGTAGACTCATTGTTTCCCTGCTGACCCTAAGAGTGGGCTCCTCTTAGCCTAAGGGGCTTCCAGCACAGAGAGGAGTGATCAGAAATCGTGTATCTCTTGTTTATGGGACCTCTGCACAACAAGAAATACTTTGCATAGTAAACCCCTAAGATCTGCAGTCACTTTTCACACCAGTTTCTCTTCTAAATAGCTTTGCTCAAATCAGCCTCTCCTCTCAACCATTCTGATCTTGATGAGTAAGGTGTTTTTTCCCCACAGAAACCCTTTTTAATCTGTTACCCTTGCAACAGTCAGGAGTGAATATATAAGCTCTGCACCTCAGTCTGAGAGTCTAAGTTCTGATCAGAAGAACCAAAGAATTAGGCAGGTAAAAACAAGTTTCCTACCTAGAAATCCAAACTAACCCCACTAAAGAAATAAAAGAAAGTTTAAGCATTGGTGATAAAAGCAGGATGAAGGGATCAAGTGGAATGAAAGGCTGTCTGAGAAATAAGCACTAATGAAAAAAACAGAAAGCCATAAACTGAAGGTTGAGGATACTGAATTTGATTCCAGAAGAAGAAGAAATAAGCAATTAAATGAATTCAGGAGATGAACAACATTGATTTAGCCACAGGACTTAAGGTCTTTAATGTCGATGACCTTCTCCTTTCAGAACAAAAGCAGAGAAAGCAAAATAACATTCCGTTAAAAATGCATTTTGATGCTCAGGGCCAAGCAGAAGGGCAGTGGAGAATGAAGCAGTTTGACAAAGGACTTGAGCTTAGTGGCTCCTGAGGTATAAAGTGCCTTGGATCCAAGACCTTTGTGGCTCTCTGCTTCCTTAACCTTTTGTCGCTGTGTCACACATTCAGCAGCATAGCACCCGGCTGAGCACAGAGCGATCAGATTCATATTAACGAAAAACAGCACTGTTTTGTTCAGCCTGTGTTTTCTGCCCTTATCTCTTCAGCAAAGCCTACGGGCAAATCCTGGGTCTGCACGAAAGAAACTTGATGAAGAAATCGACCACCCCCGTTCCAGCTTTTACCTCCATGCAGATGGCATTTAGAAACGAACCAGCCTGGGATGTGTTTTCGGCTACGAACACAGGCCTTCAAAAGACATTGAAACGTTCTTATCCACTTTATGTTCGGAGAAGAGCTGCAGAATTAGTCTAAACCCGTGTCTCCCCTACGCGGGCTGGCCCTGGTGCCAGCCTCCGCCGCGGGCTCTGTCTCCCACCCCGACCGAGCTCTCTTCCATAGGGATGCTACCGACATCTGGTGGCGTTGGGAGGAAGCGCATCCTTGCGAAGAACCCTCCACACCCCCACCTTGCGCAACACCCCTCCCCTCCACACCCCCGCTCTTTAGAACACCTCTCCCCTCCTCATCTTCACCCTGCAGAACACCCCTCAACACCCTCACCCTGCTGAACACCCCTCCCAACCCCCACCCCAAAAAAAAAGTTTCCGACAAGGTACAGACAGAGAGTCCTAGAAGGAAAGTGTTCAGTCTGGATCGGGGAGGCTACAATCTGAGTATAAAAGAGCATAAGATGACGAGATCGAAAAAAATCCTCGGCCTAGGTACTACTGAGGTGGCTCCAGCCAAGTGCAGCATCACAAGGAACTGTGAAGTAGTACGAATGACCTCTGCAAGATTTTCACTGTCCTCGTCATGCAGCAAAAGAGGGATCTGAACTTAGAACTACACTCCAAACCCTCCAACACACTGTATTTCCTCAGGGTGAATGTCAAGAGAAGGTAACTCAGTGTAGAAAGAACAAATCTCAGTAACTAATTAGGATTTTACTGGAAACTGCACACAAACTAGATGTTTAAGCATCTTTCAAACAGAGTTAGCTTTAGGAGTTTAAGACTTCTATGAAAGTTTGATCCAGCTTCCAAAAGACTAAGTGAATATGTAGGAGACCTGAAGAAAAAGGTGTTAGCCAGCTTTCTGGTCTGACTTTTCAGCCTGCATTTTATACGGAATGTTATGGTCAGGTTGATTCTGAGACTGCAAGAGAAACTCCAGCCAAAATTGTTAAGTTTTACTGTAAAAACTAACTAAATTCATAGGATTTCCTTGCCAGGCTCTAGATCATGTCTCTGATATCAGTAAACCCAATCACTGAGTGCTTTGAAATCATAAAAACTTTACCCATAGAATTCATAGCCACTGGAGGTCACTAAGAACATCTATGCACAGACCTTTCAAATATAAACTAGGTCCGGTAAATCCTTTCTTGTCCCGATTGGAGAATTGGCAAATTGACTGCATGATCATGTTGAGGAAAATGGAAATTTTTGTCACACAGCTTTTTCAGTTCTAATTCTGCCTCCTATTAGAAATACTGTCAATATCCCCTTGCAACAGCAGTTATGAGCCTTTCTATCTTAGAGCTGTTAGAGGAACTTTTGGAAGAGCTGTAATAATAAGAGTTAATAATATAATAATAATAATATTATTATTATAAGAATAATATTTCATAATCAGTTATATCCAGATATTTCATAGTTTTGAAACTTGGTGGCATTTTAAGGTTGTCCTTCCTGGTATATTCAGCACCTCCACTAAAAATCAGAACCATCACATGTGAGAGAAGAAAAAGTGCAAGTACTATATAACCAGAGTTTGAATTTGGCTTGAGAAATGTTCTGGGGAATGGACTATAATCTATAATATAGTTAAGATCAAAGACAAATTCTATTTTTGAATCATGCAAGAATCTTCTAGGCTGGGAAAAAAACAAAACAAAAACAAAACAAAACAAAAAAAAACAACAAAAAACCAAACAAAAAACAAACAAACAAACAAACAAAAAACAAAAACAAAAAAAAACAAACAAACTTGCTTCTCTGAACTATAGGAGAGAGGGTGCTGGTCCAGAGAATTATTTTGTTTATTTCTCCTGCATATATCAATGTACCAAATGTGTATTGCTTTTCAGGAATCTTAGGTAACTGAGATTGAGGAAAGTACAGTTGGAAACTCCGGAACAACAGAGTTGATGTATTTCTACTCTTCAAGGAAGGTAACAAGGAGTCATCCTTAGATAATCACAGCAGCCTTGACGCTGATTTAGCAGTGTGTTGTGAATAATCCGTAGTTAGAAATCAAAGAGTATAGAATACTTTTCTCTGTAGTGGTGGGTGCACTGCTAAGAGCGGGGGGAAGGAGGAAACATGACAAGGACTCTCTTGCATCACAGTAAGTCTCGACTTCTGGAGTGGCCTATTGACACTGCTGGCAGCTGATACAGGGACTTCAGCTCTACTCAACATTGGTAAGGCAGCAACAAGAGTGTGATGTCTAGTTTTGGGCACAGCACTTCAAGGAAGATGTAAGCCAAGTGGAAAGAGTCCAGAGAAGTAATCAGTAAAATGTAGAAAATACAAGCTGAGGTAACAACTAAAGGAAATCTTCTAGAAAAGAGGAAACAGGAAGTCTGTGAACTGCCTTCAGAAATGTAATCTGTTACTATAAAAAGGAAGATAATATATTCTTGGGGGCAGGAAAAGCAGTAATAGATTTAAACTGCACCAGGGTTACATATTTTTCTTAGGGTACAGTGCAGTTAAGGCTTCTGGTTGGACGCAAGTCTTTACATTGCTTAAAAGTCCTCTCAACTATTTTATTCCTAATTCTTCTCTACTACTTTGGAGAAGTAATGTATAAATTCAAAATACTGATAACAGAATCACTCCCTAAAATGTGTTTAGCAGTGTAAACACAATCTTAACTTCTGTAGAGCTCTGTTTACAGCATTCCTACCTACTTCATATAGTTGTCGTGAAATGTACTCAAACATCTGCTATGCTATTTGAGAAGTGCAAGTGTGAATAGTATTATTTTAATAATATATAATTATATTTCATATATTTATTAGTAGCACATATTAATATGTTTAATAGTGATTTAAATATATTAATAGAACTGATAGAAAACGAGAAAATTGAGGACAAACTATGACCTTGCTTTCAGAAATTTTTCAGTCTGAAGTTTTTTCATCATCTGTAATTAGACAAAGCTGTGAAAAAGGTGCTTGGGGTGTATTTTAATAGCTGAGGAAAGAGCCAGGGTCAGCAGAGAGCATGCAGGCATCTCAAAAGACCAACATCAATAAACCATTTTTTCCAAAAGAGAAATGTTGTCAATAAAACATAAAAGAAACACATTTAAAAATTTAGAAGCTCTTTCAAATAGAGAATGTCCATATTACAACAGCAACTGGCCACTCCAGGATGCACATTACCAAAGCATGAAAGCACTGCTGTGGTGACTGAAGTCACTCTGTCTTTAGCCTCATGTCTCCCAGCACACCCAAGACACACATTAATGGCTTAATGTGTCATTGCTTAATTAAATGATTAAATGCTTTGTATGTGAAAGACAATCTGTTAAATGGAAGGTTTTGGCACAGCTCACCCTGAAAACACATTAAAAGCTCTTACCATCTGAAAAGGAAAGAGCTGAGGGCACAAACATATGGCTCTATACTACACAAAATTAATCCAACCAAAAGTGCCAAAATTTAATGATAGTGACATTGAGTGCAGAAAAACATGACCTTTGCTTCCAATCTTTGTCAGAAGGGGATGAAGAACCAAATACAAAAAAGTCAAGAATCATGTAAACAAGGTAGCAAATGCCTCCTAAACCTCTTGTGTGCAGTGTCTGAGAGGTCTCGTAGAAATACATGCCATTGCTGGGGTACAACGTAACCTTTATACCATGGATTTTAAGATGTGTGTTCTCACTAATAAAACCATTTTTTTTTGTGGTTTGGTTACACGTGCCTCACAAAACATCAAAAATATGTTATAGCTATGCCTTAGTGCAATTTTCTTTCTCTTTAGGGGTCAATCAGTATCATCTAGAGGTTGCTAAGGCCAAGAAAACCCTATTAGCTTCCCTTCTAATTCCATAGAACACAAACATGGTCCACAACACAGAGGATTACAGACTGAAAGGTCATGTTTAAGATCAGACTTAATCAGAATGAAAGAGGGCTAAACAGCCCACTTGGTCCTCTGGGTCTCATAACTTGTATAGTTTCACTTCTTGTATTTCAGTGGCAAAATGGAAACGAGATTGCTTAAAGCAGAGGGTAGCCCTTACTCTTGTCAATTCTACAGAAAGCAACTTGTTTGCTGTTTTACCTCCCTTGGGAACTTCAGAGAGTTACACACCATGCCAAAAAAGAAGTCAAAGGGACACCTGAACCTGATCCAGGGCCACTAAAAGTCACAAAATCAGGAGGAGCCAAACAGTGGCAAATATTTTTCCTTCAAGCAAAGCTGCAAAGAGACAAAGCCCAAGAAAACAACACACATGTTTAGGTCAGATAGTTAAAGCATTGGCAGATTTTTTAAGTTTTTCTAGAGACCAGAAGCTGGAGGTGCTAAGTGAATTTAGGCAGATGGCTCCAAGAAAAAAAAGTGATTGAGATCCCCAAGTCTTGATAGAGTGGGCCATGTAGAGTTGTGTAAATCCCAACAGCAGCAGGCTGAGCAGAGAAACGGAGGCCAGCAGCTAGCAGCACTACAAAGAAAAGCAAATAGCAGATAGCAGATATAGATTTTATATATAAGATATATATCTCAAACAGCAGATTTTGAGGCTTTGATGTGAAAAAAATATCTACTCACTAAATTGGTCCTTAAAATTCTGTTTCTAATGCGTAAAAAGTCACCTTGTAACAGTTTCATAACAACTGCTATGAACTAAGGCCTAAAGTTTCACTAGAAGTAGCAATGGCCAGGAATATGTGTTGTGTTATACTCCTGGAAGGCATGTTATCATCTGAATATGACAGGAATGCCCTAACATGACTCATCTCCACTGATCATGATCATCAGTGAAAGCTGCTAAATTTGGCAAGTGTGAATCATTTTGAAGGCTATATATATGTAAAGAGTTGATTGTCAGTCTTTGTATTTTCCTTGAGCTCAAAATCTTGAAAAAAATGGTCTTCTCGCAAGAAGCTGCTGACTTTCCCTTTAAAGTGAAATATCACAAAACCACAGAATCACAGAATGTCATGTGCTAGAGTACCTCCTGACTAGTACAAACCCTCAGGTAGCAGTGGAGCTGGTACAACACCCCACAACTGTCTCCAGTTTGTTTCCTGCAGGACAGGTTTTTCCCCTTTCCCCCTTCAAATCTAGTTTAAAGCTTGATCAATGAGCCCAACCAATTATTGTGATAGAAGCCTTCTTCCCCTATGAGAGATGTACCCCATCTGACAACAGCAGACCAGGTATCATATAAGCCTCTCCATGATCAAAAAACCCAAAATTCCAGTGGTGGCACCAGTCTCTCAGCCATGTGTTAATTACGTGTGTTTTCCACCCTTTATCTGTATTTTTCCCCACTACTTGAGGGATTTATGAAAAAACTACCTGTGCACCCAAACCTTCAACCAATCTCCTTAGCACACTGAAGTCCTCTCAGTAAGGTTTCACATAGCAAAAGCAGAGAGTTGCCTAAAAGAAGGAAAACCAAAGCCATATTACTTGGCACTTGTTTCCATCATTATTTAAAGCTCACACTTGCTATTCGTTGAGATGACAGCAGAGAGCATAGGTCACAAAGGCTGTTGCCAAGGGCGACAGCCAGCAGTCACATTGCCACACGGGACCGACCAGCAGTGAGTGGGACAAGCTGGAGGGAGATGGGGCTAGATGAGGTTCCCAGGGGACTTCTCAGCTTTCCTGTGGCCAGGGCACAGCAGCAGCTGCTGGGAGAACTTCAGGCAGGGCAGGTGCCACCCTCGGGGCCAGAGGCTGTTCCCTCATACTCAGCACAACCACCAACCTTCTTGCTGCTTCCAAGCTCCTTCTCCCACCCATCTCCAGGCCCCTGTGTCTTCTTCCCCTGCTCCTTCAGCAACCATCTCCCACCCAAACCCACTGAGTCCCTTCTCCCCTCCTCCAAGCCATGGCTGCAGGTATCAGCTACATCCTGACCATCGTGACCCTCCTGCAACTGGTGCTGAGATTGAATGACCAGAACGAGTCCTCAACTATGCAAGACCGCCTGCTGCAGCATGAGGAGCAGCAGAGGCAGATGACTTGGCTGATGGAGATGGAAAGCTACCAGAATCTGTTTCACATCATTGTCTGCCAGTACTGCTGGGTTCTGGCCTCTGTTGAAGCCGTGCTCATGGTCGCTGGGCTCTACTGGTTGCCCAGACAGAAGGGCACTGGTTTCCACAGCAGCAGCCAGCAGGGGAGCTCCAGCAGCACCGAGGAGGAGAGGATGAACCAGAACCTTGTCACACCGGCTTTGGATAAGGTGGGCACCTCTGCTGTGTTTGCCAAGCCTTTCCCAAGAACAAAGTTCTGCTTGTGCTGCACTCAGCCCTGGGTGTGGGCACTGCTGCAAGGAGCTGAGCACCCACCAGGACATCACCTGCCTGCTGTTCATGCCCCTGATACCAGCCCATGGGCTCTTCCATCTGAGCTCAGCCGTTCCAAGCCCCCCGTGGAGCTGTGGTGCTGAGGGACATGGGTCAGGGGTGTGCTGGCAGTGCTGGGGGTGGGTGGACTCCACAAGCTCCAAACTAAATGATTCTGTGATCCTGTGATCCTCTGATTCCAGACAATGTTGTGGAGTGCTGGTGAGACTCCTGTGGAGCCCCTGCCAGAGAACACGCTGCAGTTTGCCCAGTACCCCATGAGTTGCTCAACAGAAACCAGGTCCCTGGATATCCTCTGCTTTGCTGCTCTCCAGCAGGGACCCTCCTGCCAGCAGGCATAGAAACCCTCACCCTATGTAAACAGATAATAAATTTGATTCCTTTAAGAACTCCCATGTCTGGGCAACACATTGTTGGGGACTGTTTCCCCTTGGCCCCATCCCCCCTCCATACAGAGATGGCTTTTGAAGCTTCTGCCTCTCTTGGGAGAGAAACTGTATCTCATGTAATTTGAAAGGCACGACCAGAGAACAGAAACAAAGGTGCTTCTTCAGACAGTGTTTCCTACACAAACAGAGGAGCATTTCACTACACAAACCTGAAGATATTTACATTTTGGGAGCATGCTCTATAGATCTATTCGTGTAGCAGTTATCAAAGACAGACCATAATACACTGCACAGGATCTCACCACCAGAATCTATCTCATCAAGTTCCAAGGTGGAAATCCTGATTGTGAGCACCTTTGGACTCTTCCCTGACAAGGTCCAAATGAAATCCTAGTGTCTGAAATTATTCCAGTTTGGGTACTTAGGAATTTTATGCTTATCTTGGGATGTCAATTGGATACAACAGAAGTTCTCAGTTATTTTTTCCAGTGTCTTCCTATGAGGGAGCTGCCTCCCAATGCAAGTATCCAGACAAGTCTCTAGAACAAAAAAATCTTAGGAGCATTTAGGCAGCAGAAGGAAAACCAACAGAGCCATTTCATTAATAGTTTGAGTCCAGTCTCTTCAAGTTACAGAACTTGCAACCCTTCAAGTTAACTTGAACAGACAGCTCTTAAGATCTTAACACAAACATCTCCTAAAAGTGTATTTGCAAACCAGGCTGCAGGGACCTGTAGCAATGAGTCTGAACTGCCACAGCCAAGCTGGGCTGAGAGGTTTTCACAGGCAGGAACATGCACAATCAGTTCAGATGATCAATCACAGTACCTGCTGAGCAGAAACACAGGGCTTGACTTGCAGTGAAGTGGATTCATTGCAAAGGCAGCAAGCATGAAGCTTTTCAGTCATGCCCAGTGACAGGACAAGTGTCAAGAGCACAAACTGGAACATGGGAAGTCCCACCTCAACATCAGAAACTTTGGCCATGGATTTGGACTAGATGATCTCCAGAGGTCACTTCCAACCCCTACCATAATGTGAATTCCCACCTTGTCATTCCATCTTTCAAGAACTCTTTCCAGCTTGATACTGCTTGCAAACACTAAAGCACCATTTCCATCACCATTGAAAATACTGAATAGTGCCAGACCCAGAACACACTGTGAATATAGAAGTTACCTGCTAGGCAGTAGCTAGAGAGTTAAAATGTCCTGGTACTTTCCCACAGATACAAAAATATTGAGGGCCTTTCACTTTGGTCATCCAGGTCACAAACATGATTCATAAAACAGCAGGCTTAAACAATTTCCCTGGTTGCAATTAGATATTTGTTGATCTTATCAGATTTCTGTTATAGGTGTAAGGACAGCGGTATCAATCCTTTTGCAGGATGGATTGGTTCCTCTTGTTACTGGTCAGCCCAAAGAGTAGGTTACTACTTTTCAGTATTAGTAAAAAGACAACCTCCTTAGTTGACCACCAGCAGAAAACAAAACCAGAGCTCTGTTTCCACAAAAGCATCCCCAAGAGACTTACTCCCTGAATCGCACTCAAGCCTTTAATTGACTTAGTACCACTTTGTCCCTGGCATAATATTTGAACTAGAAGATTGGGTAACAGGCCCTTTAGAACTGCAAGTCAGGTATAATAAACTTAGGCTAGAGGTAAAAAACATTGAGTTTGATTACTGTAGTGCATACCGCTGGCACAATTTCATTCAGGGAAATCAGAAGTCTAGGGGATTGGTCAAGGTCATTGTTATGATGATGCTCTCTTCCTTCATGTCCCTGCTGTTGAAGGGATGCATGCTGAGATAATGAATCACATTAAGTATCTTGATGACACTTCTTCTTATGCTCCTTCCCCAGAAAGGTCATCAGATTTTGGCTGGTAGGTGCCAATCAGCTTTGGAAAGGAAGCAAATTTCAGAGGTACAAGCTGCCCCTTTTGCATAATGCAGTGGCCTAGAAACAGAAACAGACACCTTTGGGGCCAGAAGGTTATTGCCATTCTGTCCTAGCAGGCTGTTTCCAGTGCCTGTATCTTCCAGAGGGTTCAGAACAATGTATACACACTGAAGCAAACATCACAACTTTCATGTGAACTACAATTTTGTTAAGGTAAGAATTTCACCTCAACCAATGGAGTTGCTCCACAGACACTTGCCAGGGCCTCTTAATCTGAACTGGTTCAGAGCTTGTGAAGCAAAATGTTATAGTAGAAACCTGACCCTATCCCCACAAATTCCTCTGATAAGCATTTGTCAAGGAATCAGTGACTTTTCCAACACACATCCTGGGACCCAGGACACAAGCACATAGCAGGCTGGGTTATGGCAGAAGTATAGCCACCTGTTTCAGGAGGGCCATGGTAAGAAGGTACTGCTGCCTTTAACTGCAGCTCCTGTGAGCAACTGCCAGCTGAAGCAGTACTGTGACCTCTTCAGCACTCACCTATTGATATCACAGACTGCAGGAGTATCTGTCAGATCAGCTTATCACCTCAGGCACCCCTCAGTGGGGGTAGAAAGATGGAAGCTGTGCATCTCTGCAGACAATGTCTGAGGTGCAAGTTTATCAGGAAGGAATAGTGAAGCCAGGGTTGTGTTTTTAGGTTTAGTGCTTCAGATGGGCAAAATGTTTCAATTGTACTGAGAAATGGGGGGGTTGTTTGTTGGCTGTTGAAGCATCAATCATCTTGACATCTGGCTGAACTTGTTGGAAAAATGTTGGAACTTTCTCTAAACTACTACACAAAGTAAGTACTTGGACTCTCTTATTTGAATGATCTGATAACCAGCAGTTATTGAAAAAGCCTACCTTCACCCACTACAGTGTTTCCTTCTCTGTCATACCTTTTGCTCTTCACACAGTACAGACATTCAGAAGAAATCACAGACACAGGTGTGGCCCAAGAAAGCATGTCTACTAAAAAATAATAGCAAACATGCAAAAGTTTCCTTTGTAGATACTCAGGTGCAGACTTTGTGTGCACAGGTTCTCAGAGTTTCTAAAATATGCAAATCTTGACACAAGTTTCCCAAACAGGTTGCGTGCTTTATTTCCCTTGTGTTCATCTGACAGTGCTTAGTTTTGTAGAAATTCTAAACCTAGGTTGAAACACTTGAGGACTACTCACATCCCTAGTGATACACAGTGCTCAAATAATATGCTAAGCCAAGAACAAGAAGTTGGTACATTTAGATGCATTTTCAAATTTCTTAAACTAAATTTTTAGCATTGCCCAAGTGCTTAATGGGAGAGCAGTTCATAAAAGAGGATATACACTGTCCATCTTGTGTTCATGAATAATTGTTATTGCCCTGACAGTTGGAAATTTATTAATAGTTAAGTCGCGGAATTGCAACTCAAGTTTTCACCTAAAGCTGCACTCAAATACTGTCAGTTATACTGAGTTCCCTGCTCTAGGTTTGTAATGCAAGAGCAGTTCACAGGAACAAATACACCTAGTCTCAGTAAGTCTCTCCTGTTCCCAGTTTCCTTATGTGCCACAAGACACACAAAGGAAAAACATTGGATCAGGATATGCCTAGTGTGCTGAGTGAATATACACACAGCTGGAAAAGGCACCTCGTGTTTCAGTACTGTTTAGCTCCAAGCAACATCTTCAACATCTCATCACTAGATGGCGGCGACCTTCACAAATTTCTAATCAATGAGGGTTTTATTCTCAGAAGAGCTTGCAAAATCCTTGCTTTCTCCCTTTAAAACCCACTAGCATCACTTTCCCTTCTATTTTATACACTATTCTGCAGAATGCCTTTACAAACAACAAAGTAGGTCTATTTTTCAGGACAGGCATTTTGAAAAATAAAGGTATGCTTTTCTAAAAGTGCATTATGCCTTTGAAATAAACCCTGTCTGGCTGAACAGAGAACAATCATCCTGTTCTAATCTTATATCTGATTTCTTTAGAAGACATCTGTTTTCATATTCAAGTCTGTATGGACAGAGTGTTTGTAGACTAAAATACAGATCATGGGGCTGTGTCTCAAGAGGAAAAATTCAGTGAAATCAACTCTTTTCACTTTCCATTAATTTCTCTAGATGTTTTCAAATGCTATTTCATTTTGTAGAAAAACAAGAATACAAAACAGAAAGAGGCTGTAACAGGTCTGTGTCACAGGTCTCCACATCTCCTCAAGAGGTCCTTTGGCCCTGTCTAGCAGACCTGCAAAGTGCCACGCTTTATGTGTGATACCTCCTGGTCCAGCTTCACATTCCCTCCTGCCATCTATTTGCAGTCCTGGGAACCCTTGCACTTCACATGCAGTACTGTCACTTCTCTCCAACACCAGAAGCCTGCATTGCCACAGGTATTTCAGCAACCAGTAAAGTGGTATATCATGTGTGAGAACCTGGGGCTGAGAAAAGGCTACAGCATTGTAGAAGACCATAATTTTCTGCCTTTTATAATACATGGTCAAAGGACCCTTGTTGGAAGCATATGCATCACAGTTGCAGGCTTGTACCAAAACTCGTCCATTCTACCATAGATCAAACTTAGAGAAGGCCCATTTTCTTTGTGGGGAAGTTATGAGCCTGAGTAACAACTACTGGGTAACAACTACTGGGCATTTTGTCTTTTGCTTTGCCAGGCTAAAGACAGGGCACACTGACACAGAATAATTCTCCACAAGTGAGAGAACTGTGCAGCCTGCCAGATTTGTCCATGTTACTGAGATCATTTCCAAAATGTAGTCATCTCAAAGTTCAGTCCTGAATGTCACCTTAATGACATCAGCCAGGGTACAAAGGTACTTTACTGTGGTTCTTCTGAAGCCCAGAGCAGAAAGCAAGCCTGTCTAGAAGAAATTCTACCTTAACCTTGTGTGTTAGTTTAGAATAGATCTGACAGTGCTGAGCATGAGGCAAACATTGGAAATATATGGTAAGATCTAACAAATGAAAAGAAAAATATCGTGTTTGTTAAAACTAATCTCTGCTGTGTTTCTGAGAATATTTTAGCATCTTGTTATGCAAAGCATACATAATAAGACTAAAGTTTAATCTTTTAAAAATAAATCTCTTCACTATGTATTTACAGATTTTATATCACAACTACCCCTTTTTTAATTAATGGTAGTAAACGTACCAAATTCAAAGACACTATTAAGTTTGTGACTAACAATAAAGGCAAATATGAAGTGATCCTTCTTCCCTCAGTGTCCATCAGCTGATGTAACACCAATCTGTACAACTGATGGGCCATGGACATAGCTCACATTAAATGAGTGGAAAAGTTTTCCAATCAATGTCCTCCTAATATTTCAGTTTCTGGAAGTTTATATAGCCAATGCAGTTTAATGATAGGGTATTTGATATCTTGATTCATAAAGTTTTCCTTCCTCTCCACTCCACTGTAAGCATCTAAGAACCTGCCAGGCCTAGGAACACAATCACTTTGTGCTGTAATGAATCTCCCCGAGGATGCCCTTTTCTTCTTTTCATTGACTAAAAAGTCTTCTTAGGATGACTCCTCATAGGGGCATCTCTCCGAGGAGCCTGAATTTAGAAGAGCTTGTTTAACCCCTTTACTGATAATGCACTTTACCTTCAATGTCTGCAAATAAACATGCATAATTTATGTACTTTCTTGTACTGAATAACAAAACCTAATGAATCAAAAGAACCAAAAAGTGCTACAAGTTTTGACAGTCACGAATTGCGAGGTAACTGTTCTTGAAGCTTCCTTAACCCATCTAGCACTCAAGTCTGAAGAAAACTAAAAACAGTTAAACAGGAAAAAGGGGCAATAGTCACTACTTGCTCCTCCAGAACACAGGAAGTTTGGCTTCCAGAGTCTCTTCAGCTTGTGGGTAATTGAACCTTCATTTCAGAAGTGTCAGTTCTTGTAACAGCTCAGCAGGAGTTTAAGAATTAGAAACTTAGGCACAGCATATCAAGTATTTCTTTCAAAGATTAAAAAAAATAAATTACCGTTGAATGAACACTAACATTTCCCTTGAGTATCTTAATCTACTGGTGTGTCACTGGCAGCCATCAGATCATATATATTCCAAACAGTATTTGACTAGCTATTTCATTTGACAAATATTGCTAAAACTTATCACAACATAGACAAGTCATTTTACTCAGCCACCTCTAATATGACCATTCTGTTTATTTTTGAGAATGAGTAAATTAAAGGCAGGGCAGCATCTAGCCAGAGAGTAGTGTAGACTTCTCTCAGCTAGCCTGAGAGAATTGTCCAGAAACAAAGGAGCAGCATGAATTACACTGTTCCACACTAAATCCCCCAGATTCTGCTGGCAAACATGAGCAGTTTCTTTCCAGCAATAACAACTGTAACGTTGCTCCTTTGTTTAGCAAGGTGCAGTCTGATATCTTTTTTTTTTTTCCCTTTTTGATGAAAGAACATTCACAGTGGTCCTTTTTGTACTGTCAGCTAAAGTCTCATCTTTTGCTCGAGTGTAGACTAAGTGACACTGATGCAAAAGATATCCATTAGGAAACTTAGGTATGAATATGCTCTACATTGTAAAATATTTAGGCATCACAATAATCTTGAAGGTATTTATGTTACACAGCATCACTTCAAAGTACCAAAGTATTATTGTAGCCATTAAGCACTCTCCAGAATTAAGTATTCTCTTTTTCCCCTAGGAAGTATCCAAAATACACAACAGCTTGTGTATTTTATAACCTTCAAATATTTCTAGTTACATTTGTTATTTTATAATCTGATTTAATCCTCAGATAAATGCTATGATCAAAATTGGATTGCTACTTGCTCCCTTAAGTAAAAACTGCTTTTGCCTGGATTGTTAAGACAAATGCTAAACATGGTCTGAAGGCAAGTGGAGCAAATTGAATTGAAAAAAAAAGTTCAAGCAGGTTTGTGGCATTTCTCTTATCTCCAGCCAAGTGGAAGCACAGATGACAATTTTTAAACCTCAGTGTAAGCTAGATAATTCTAAATCATTCTTCTCCCATACATCCCTGCCATTGTTTACTTCTTTTATGGGTACATCAAAATCAAACAATTCTCTCAAAATTAATTTTGCAGGTGCTAAATATATGTCCTTTCATAAAAAAGTCTCCTTAATTTCTCATCCAACCTCATATAGACTCCTGCCATTGCAACTCTATGTTCTTTATGTCAACATCATGAGTTAGCTTTCCACCTTTCACTATCTGCCCCTAAGGTAGCTCTATGCCCAATTATTCTTGAGTACCATGCCACCTGCTGAATTTTTTGTTCTGTTGGCTAATCCTTTCCATGGAATCGCCATTTGGCTCCAGCAGGAAGCAGACCAGCTGGTCTGCAAGTTTTGTTAAGGTGAGCATGTGCTTCTTTTCGCCTCATCATTGATAGACCATAGACAGTAAAGGGTGAGCAAAGCCCTGCACCCATCCCAGTGAAGCTCATACTTAAAATGCAGTTCCCATTGAAGCCAGTAAGAGACAGGGCAGCAGTACAGAAGTTATGGAGGATAGCAAAAGGAGGGAGAAAATAGACCTAACACCTAAGTTTAACATCCCACAAATTCTTCTTCCTGGACTTAATGCATTTGTACTGATTGAAAGGTTTATCATTGATCGGGTGGTGCTCTAATACTGGTGCCAGCATTATGAGAGCAATAGGGCTTTTGCAAGCAACCTACAACAACAAAAAGTGGGATAGAGTAAGGACTAGGAAGCAGAATATACTGCTTGTGATATGCATTCTATTATTCTATACCCTCTTTCAGTATAAAGCCATTACTCCTTGTCCTGTCACAACAGGCCATGCTGAAAAGATTGTCTCCAACTTTCTTATAGGTCCCCTTTAAGTACTGAAAGTCTACAATAAGGTCTTCCTAGAGCCTCCTCTTCTTCAGGCTGAAGAACCCCAACTCTCTCAGCCCGTCTTCATAGGACAGGTTGAATTGTGTTATGCTGGAGCACTTGAAACTTCTGCAAACATAAAATTCTAAAACTATTAACAGAATAATATAATTGTCATGTGTGCTTATGTCACTCCCTGACACTGGCATATCAAGACATACCAAGCCTGTAGCAATACCTGAACTGAAGTATCAGAAAAGCAAATGCAGGCGAACAAGTAATCAAGCACATGTATGACAGAGGGCACTGAGTTCCTTCGGATGATGCTATGTGATGCAGGAAAACAGAAATGACAGAATAATTTTCCACAGTGTGGCTCTGTCATGTTTCTCCAGAAACATATTCAAAACTCCTTAAAATATAATCAGTCCCACCAAAGCATTTCTAGAGAAGACAAGTGGTTTAACAGAAAGGTAAAAGATTTTAGAAATGTTTGAAAGCACATTGGTAACCTATCTCTGTTATTTATATTTTCTATAGCACTGGAATGCATCACTTTCATCCATTTTGTGCTCATGAATCAGAATAGGTTATCTTCATTTTTGCAGACCTCTAACACAAAAGCGAAGACCATCATCTTCTCAGTTCCAACAAAACTGGAACCCAGGGGACCTTGCCTACATAGCTTCAGAGAAACTGGCACAAGATCTAACAAGACCACATCGGATGCTGGAGAAGAATAGAAAGGTGAACCCAAATCTCCCAACTCCTAGGTTTAACCACCAGAACTACCTTCTACAGCACAAGGCCTGATTTTGAGTCCACTCCTGTGTGAAGCAGGGTAAGTGCTTTTGCATCAGTCTAGCATGAAATTCCTGGGAAGGATAAAGCAGAATTTATTCCCTCTCTAACCATCAGATGGGATGACTTCTCATACACATCAGGATTTGATGTCACAGTCAGGGTTGCACTACTGCCTTGCAATGGAGCACACGGGGTTCCTGCATTTCCCATTCACAGCTGAATTTTCTCTTTTTTCTCTTACCTTGTTACTACTACTGTGCATAAATCCACATTCAGGTATACAGAGATACTACAACATCAAGGCAACAGTAATAAAAAAAAAAACACCAAGCAAACTATAAAAGACTGATAAAAAAAAGAATAAACCTAAACTCAAGTGATTCTGAGAATTATCTTTTCCAAGCTATATTTTTTTTATGGTCATAATTAGGTAAGGATAAAAGCAACTAGAAGCTATTAAGCTATTTTATATTGAGACATTTAAGTGGGTTAATAGTTTTGAGAATATTAGAGATTATTAATTTAGTTTTAGAACACTTGCAGCTGCTCTAAATGCAGATACATCATAAAATAATTATTATTTTATATATCCCTAACATAAACAATGAAGAAAAACTTAGAGAGAGTTTGGGTTCTTCGGCCTGAGAAGAGAAGGCTCCAGGAAGACCTTGCTGCAGACTTTCAGTACTTTTCATATACATGAAAAAATACCCAGATCATTTAAAGTCCTGGGTTTGGATCCTAAGGTTTGCTCATGAAGAGTAGCCTCTGGTACTTCAAGCAGTGGTAGAAAGCAGTGAGAACCAGGCTGAGACCAGTATTACTGACTGTGTTTCCTACAAGCATGCAAAATTCAGTCACAAAAGCTAAGTGCATACAAAGAAGCTCTGTTCTTATTCTCTCAACTACTTTGCCCATCTAGACATGCCCAGATTGTCTGGTGTACCTCATTTATATCTGTAACCACCATCCATTTTCAGAGCATCTCTCTATGGATTATATGCTTTCACTAACAGGCATCAGATAATCTCTCATTCCCATTGCACCAACTCTGCTGAAAGCAATGAAGGAAACTGGAGCTTGCTCTTTTTGGAGCTGTTCTCAGCACCTACTGCAGCCCAAGCACATTCTCCCTTTCTGTTCCTCACCTATGGCAGCACAATGCAATAAATAATCTGCCACTAGGAAAATGGATCAGAAGAAAGGATGTGTTTTATCTCAATTGCAGCAAAAGTCTTCAGAACTAATTGCTTGAAGTGATTGGGAAAGCTGATGGAATTAAATTGCTGTGGAGATTTTTTTCTTCCTGTTCTACTACAGAGAGAGTCTGAGTGTCTGGGTTTAGTACAATATTTTGTGTATCAAATAGATACCAAATTGATAGCACTAAAACATTAGGCTGTCCAGCTAATGTTCCCAAAATGCTGCATAGCAATTATATGGCCTGTCCAGGTAAGCACAGGTTAACATGGTTTTCAGAGACATTCATTACCTTTCTGATATCTGAAATAAGAAACTAGCTTAAGCTGCTGCTTCAGCATTCCGAAGTCCTTCTTAATATATAATATTGACAAATTCAGGGTATGCAAGTTCCTGTAATCATCTCATTGAGAGTGTTGTATGCTAGATGCCAACTTCCTACAGCACTAGAAAGTTATCACATCATTTAGATTTTTGTCAGTGGTACAAAATCTCACCACTGTGGTTGCAAGTACATGCTGAGTCTAACCAGACTAAGAGCTCTGGGTTCCCACTGTTTGGTTCTGTCTCATCAGAGCTGACACTTTCAGTAAGGATAAACAGAAAAGCTATATAACACTTCTGACACTTTGGCTTTGTCGATCAATAGCATTCTCTTTCTGCTGCACAGTAGACCAATTATTTTCTTGATGTCTCACTATCACTACTGGTACATTCCTGATGCTTCTTGTTAGTTTTATCTCATTTTGTTCCTTTGGAATTTCTGATATTATCTTCACCTGCTTATGCTCTCCTTTTATACTCTCCTTTAAAATGAGACTCAGTCAGCCTGAACTGTGTGTTCACTTCTGTATATCAGAAGTCAGAGTTTTCATTGTCTGAGTTTTTCAATGAACCATCTCTTTTTGTCACTCCATCTGTGCCCACTGTGACCATTACTTTTTTATTCTTTTTATATCACCATTAAGTTTTATCTGTGTTTTCTGGAAATCCTGACTCTGCCACGATATGCTTCACTTTTGCTCCAGGTTCCTCTATCTAACACCTTTTTTGTGTGTGTGTGTTTACTTGTTTTTCACTGTTATACTAAAGAAAAAAAAACTGGAGAAAAATGTTTCTTTTTGGAGTTCATTTTTTCATTACCTAAGTATATTCAGTTTCTCAGGTTTCTTTTTCCTATTAAGATGAGAAAACCAGTACTATTATGGCTTTACTGGCAGAAAGTAATTTTTGCCCCCATCTTGTATCTTCACACCAGTAGAACAAGCTGTGCTTCAGAAGCTCTTTTTCCAGCCATAAGTACTTACATATTTGCAAAACACAAATGTATTATATATCACTGCTGAACAAAATACCACATAGACTGTCAGTGCTTTAAGAGCTTACCTTGTTTCTTGAAGTTTGTTGTACAGGGACTGTAAATGTGTACCTTGGTGAGGGGTAAGGTCAGAGTGTCTACATATGGCACTAATATTAATCATGCAGCCTTTCATCTTCCATTTGGAAGAAATGATCTGTAGAGGAGCCCATGTCAAAACTAAGTAGTAGCAGATGACCTATAATAACAGACAGACAGAAACTGTGATGGTTCCAGCAAAGACCTGCCTTATACCTTGAGCAACTGAAAGCAACCAGATGTTTCTGAAGCATATTGTTGTTACTTGGAAAGGTTGTGCCACCCAGGGAACTCAGACTTTCAAAGGTTTCTTCAGATTTCTAGCAGATACAGCTCTAGATGGTTCACTGATGGATTTCATCATCTATTTATCCTTTCCTTGCAGTGGGCATGCAGATATGAATTGTAAACTTCTCTCATCAAGCAGAGCTAACAGCTTCTGAATCTGCCTGTCTGACTCTGAGATTGCTTAGCAACTGCCTTGTCCTCAAGAACAGCAAAAGCTGGGAGTATGAAGATAATGTTACTGCTATTAGGGCTTATTTCTATCAATAAAGTCCCTTCGTGTTTCCTAACTGTTCCACTATCAATCATATGTATTAACACTATTATCTGCTCCCACACAGAAATGTACATTTTAGTCCTAAATTCTAATGCAAACTGGTGAATTTGATTTTCTTAAATGTTGCTGATAACATAAACTGCATGGTGACCTATGTCAAAGATGTCTATCATATGGCATCTTCTTTTGTATTTAGGAAGTAGCCATCATAACTGTTTTTTGCAGTTCACAATATTCTAGTGTCACTATGGGGCACAATCTGGGAAACAGACAGATGTTACAGCATGGTACAGGGAACAGTTTAAATGGGAATTGTCTCTTACAGGGGTCATTCTTTTACACAAAGTCAGTACAAGTTCTCTTTACAGGAACTACAAAAAACTAATGACAAAATAAACCTATATGGTTCATGTTTTGAAGGATAATCTTGGAAGGGATGGATTTTCAAAAAGAAAAGGAAGGTATGTGCTGTTTGGAAATCAGATGTTATAATTATTAGTTAAGGTCATAAAATCTCAGTCAGCAGTTTCATAGTTTCAGGATTTTCCATCTGCTTCTTAGTACCATTTTAATTCTTTTCTTTTTCTTTTTTTTTTTTCTTATTTCAATGCATGCTATCAAATCAAAAACAAATCCTTATATAAATCCTGTATGAGTCAAAAAATACCATTTTAATAAGTCTAAAAAAAAGTGATCCAAATAATCCCTGAGAGTGAGAGAATAAGGGTTTTGAAATACTGCTACAATTCTCTCCACATCTATCTCCTTTTTTTGGGAAAATCAGCAAAGAATGAGGTTTTGAAAAGCAATTTTTTTTTCTATAGCTTTTTATTTGATCAGTGAGATAAGCATCACAATCTTTAATGAAGCTTGGAATTAAAGCATCAAACCTAAGCCTCAACAGTTGTTAGATGACTTATTGTTACCTGGGCAGTTTGCTATAAAGAAACATAAATTTTAAACCAGGCATAATTTAGATTTAGCACAGCACATAGATTTACATCTGTCTGTAAGAAAATTGTCTGAAAGCTTTTCTAGCAGAGTATCATTAAATAAGGTAGTTTTCCATTTTGAGTAAAAAGCAAAACTTCATAAAAAGAACTGTTGTGCAACAGTGAGGAATTGTTGCATACTACACACTTTTTAAAGGAAACAGAAGTCTGCCTTTGAAAGATTTGTACATGTTACATAGCCTACTTAATCCAACCCAGTGTAATTTAATATAAATAAATGAGCAACAGGAAAAAGCAGTGATATGATGTTCCACAGAGATCTAGAAGTAGAAATTGGAACAGATACAGGCATCCTGAGGTTTTTCTTACAATGTGGTCTGTGGGGAAAAGCAGACAGCAGCATCCCAAAATTTTAAGCATCTCAAGACTTAGAATAATAGCATCATAAATGAGTCTTTGATCATAAAGCGACTTATGAATCTTTGTAAATCTTACACATGGCTCAAGATATTTTTTTCCAGATAACATTGAGGCGCTTTCCGATGAATGGTGAAATAACCATGCTGCATAATAATGTTTAATGACCTGTTTCAGAGCATTCACAGAATGCAATACTAATTAAACTTCACTACAATCTGATTCCTTAATGCTAGACCTATAAAATTTTATACAAATGGGGAAGTGTTAACACTCCTGTCATACAGATATTCAAAATTTTCCATGGTTTCTGTGGGTCTTTATGAACAGCCAAATATAATTCTGAAAACAGAGTTACTGATCACTACAAAATTCTCCCCAAAATTGAGTGCACTTGAATTTCATGTAGGTGGAGTATTAACACATAGTTGCCCAGTTTCATTTATGCCTGCTGGTCTTGGCTATGTTTAAAAGATCCTCAGAGTCAGGGATTTTGAAGACAAAGTTCTGAATACCAAATAGTTTGCCCCGTGATTTTGCAACTATTTGATTCCACTTTATTCACAAATTAAGAAACTCACTCAGCACAAAGCATATGCAAAACAGAGCCCAAGTGTCTAAAGCTGGAGTTAACTAGAAATACAGGTATGTCCATTCAAGACCTTCCTTATTTTGAGAACACTGGCTATCTGGAGATGGCTAATTTCACAGTTAGTATGTTTTACAGGTGCCTGAAACTCCATCTCCATAAGAAAATTCAGGGGCTGAGCAACACAGCACTTGCATACTATCAACCCCCATAACAAACCTGCCCAGTTTCTCTACAACATTTTTCTGGTCCAAAGTACTCATCCCTGAGGTGGGTACCTGCCTGTTTCTCACTCTAGCCTCCTGAAGGTGCCATGATGATGGCAGGTGGGCTGCTGGCAGTGGGGATGGCACCACTGTTAACCTTCCCCTTAGAAGCTGCTCCACTGATAAAAAAAAGCACTAATGATACAGAGTTGGGGAGAAGGAAAGACTGGAACCCAGCAAAATTTGACAGCCAGATGGTGAGGGCATCATACGATAGGACAGGGAAAGGAGCCTCCAGTTAATTTGAGAAAGGCCAGCGGCAGGAACCTGGTGCTGAGTTGTACCTTAACTGTGCTGGGAAAGATGCACAGTTCTCTGAGAGAAGCAGGGTCTAAATGAGAGTGTAGAGACAGGTGTATAGCCCTGCTTTGCTTGCTGTGCTCTAAACTGAACAGACCCAAGACATCTACCACTAAAAAACCGGGTAGCCGGATAAAGGATGATTTCCTGTTCTTGAGATAATCAGTTTGGAAAGTACTGCTATTGCATGGAGCTGCTGTGCCTTTATTTAAGCAACCAGAAAATGAGCATTCTGCAGGTGAGTGCCTCAGCTCCTTCTACAGTCAGTGGAGAGAAGCAGGCATCTCTAGAAAATTATTCCTTTCATCCCAGAATTAGGCAGCAGAGTGAAATTATTTCTTAAGGTGCTCATTTCTCCATGACAGTTGTAGGAAGTTCTGGGTGATTAGCTCAGTGGTAGACCTCTAAAGTGGGGTGAGGTGAAGTCCACCTGTAATTATCTACATAAATAATCCTGTCTATAATTACCAATAATCTATCATTACAAACCATAAAGATTTCCCATGTTGTGGTTTTTTTGTTGGTTTTTCTTTTTTTTAAGTAAATGTAGTGTATTTATTCTGGTGCCCAAATGGCTGTTAGAGAGCATTTATATCAGCAGGTCTTCCCCAAAACAGGTATTTAATTCAACACTGTGGTGTTGTCACATCTCTGTAATGCTTTATTTGCTGCAAAACACATTCAGTTAAAGAGGAAAGCATTAATCTGTGTCATGCAACACTATCAAAAAGCACTCACTTCACCCCTCTTCCAGTGCGACTCAAAAACCAGAGGAAGAGGAACAAAAAGCTCCCACCAAAGCTACAGAAAAAAAAAACATTTTCTGATGGTGTTGCTATGGCCTTTTATAGTTCCCCATAGCGACTGACACAGCCTGTGAGAGCTGCGCAGAGAAGCAATGGGAACATTTCTGGTTCTGTGTCACCTCAGTGTCAGTGCTCTGTTAATTTGTTTTCCCTTTCAAGTAAATATCAAATAGAGAGTACAGTGCACTTGAACTAATTTCCCCTCCCAAATAACAAGTAGCAAAAGGAAATCCATCCTACCTCACTTTCCACCTCCAGAAAATAAAACGAAAAGATCGTCTGTAGCTAGAACAATCTTCACAGAAAGGGACAGTGCATCAAAGGCCTCAGTCTGACTCCATGTACTTATTAGTGAGGCAATATCAAAACATGTTTCTCATGCAAGCAAAACCAGAATGTAATTCTGTGATATGGATTAAAAATCAGTCAGTTATGTAGCTTTTTTTTTTCTGGCAGTCCACTGAAAGGTGGTTTAACTCTAAAGGCAAATGGTGTAATTTCTGACAATGCTTTTAGGAAGAATCTTCTTCCCTCTGCCATAAATCAGTAGTAAACTACACACTGTTATACTGTAAAGCTATAGCATTTTCCCACACAGGCAGATAGTTCAGAAAAGCAACTAGGGTGTCCATTTAAGGTTACAATTGGTTGGCATTTCTCCCACATTCTTTACAGCCATAAACCAAATCAACATGAGAAATGTACAGCTTAAACAGCTGATTAGTTGAATGAAATTCCCAATTAACAATAAAAAATACATTCTTTTAAAAATAAGATTAATCCCCAAAATTATGTAATGTACTTTAATTATTTTGAACAAATAACTGAGTTGTCCCCAAGTTCATATATTTAAAATCGAAGCATAATTTGGTTTCAAAAAGGGAATAGACCTGTAAAGATTTCATTACTGGAAATATTCTTAAACACAAAGCACAGTCACTTAAATAGAAGCAAGTCACACAATAGAAGCACTGTTTTCTGATCAGTAAGATTGCCTAGGGGAGAGAGACTAGAAGTGCAGTAATTTTTATACTTATGGAAGGATTATGGACCAGGTACAGAAGAATCTTCATCAGAAAGTTGTCCTACTACTAAAACACTGAAAAAAATAATTAAATTGTATTATTTTATAGTCTTACAGTATTTTTTTTTACTATTATTTTTGAGGGGTATTATAAATAATATGCATATAAAAGTATATGGTGTTCTGGTTTAGGTAATACACTCTAAAATGTAGTTACCTTTCCAGAAAATCTGACATGAAACACCATCTTGAACACTACAGTCAAGTTGAAGAAAAGTAAATAAATTGTATTTGATGACACAAAGAACAAACATTTCCTTTGTTCAACTAATATTTTCTACGATCCTGAGACCAGGGCAGGAATAACATCTCCCAACTACATTTCTTCATTAATGGTATTCACAATAGTTTGGGCAGAAAACATCACCACATACCACAGCAGACTGTCCAGATGGGAATGTTGGTGGTAACAGCTTTCAATGAAGATTGTTGTATCATCTAATAAAATATTCAAATTTTTGCCATTGATGCTTGGGTTTTTTCATGTCCAGTAGCAGAGGGCTATCAAACGAAATCAAAAGTTGACATAAATGACAGACTTTTGGCACCATGAAATTAGATTT